>CM031239.1:621528147-621654831 GCA_018340775.1 Taxus wallichiana var. yunnanensis
TCTTAGAACTTTAATAACTTTTGTTGTGCTTATCGAATAAGTCCAAATTTCGTGTGAGCCGTAATTTATGAATGCATATTTGGAACACAAATTTCAGGGTCAATCCAAGTTGTTTTGCATTTTAGGTTTTTTTTTTTTGGCATTTTAGGGTTTTAGAGTAGTCTTGAAATAAAAGGAGAATTGTAATGATGTAATAGATCAGTGTGAATTCCAGAATGAGAAGTAAGCTATTGTGAAACTCCTGGTTTTATTTGCAAAGCTGTTTATGTGTGTTTTTGGAGGTATTTCAACCTCTTGCAGCTGGATTCACATCAATTGGTATCAGAGCAGGATTTTGATCTTGCGGAAATAGTTAAGGTAACATATTACATTTTTATGTGTAGTTTTTACCTCTGTTTTATATAACCATGGCTAGACGCGGGAGGGGAGGTTATGCCCAGATGAATAGGCATATGCAGGAGCTACAGAGACAAATTGCTGAGCTCACGGGGGAAGTTACCCGCCTTAGAAGGAGACATGCAAATGGGGATGCAAACCCAGATAGTGATATTGAAGAAGAGACTCCATTAATGAATGAAGGAGGAGATGAAGAAGAAAATGAGAGAGACGAAGAAACCTTGAATGAGAGACCATTTGAGGAGAGATTGATCAAGGCCTTAGAGGGAAAGAATGATGACATCAAGATTAATGTTCCTGATTATGGTGGAGGGTTACGACCAGAGGAGTTGATTGACTGGTTAAATCGCATGGAAAAATTCTTTGAGTGGAAAACCCTTTCAGAGGAGAAGAAGGTTAAGTTTGCATGCACTAAGTTAGCCGGACATGCATTGATCTGGTGGGATCACCTACAAAATGAAAGACAAAGGAATGGAAAGGGCAAGATCCAAAACTGGAATAAAATGGTAAAGAAGCTGAAAGAAAAGTTTCTTCCTGTAGATTATGCTCAGACACTCTTTCGAAGGTTCCAAAACCTAAGGCAGAAGGATCTCAGCATTGAGGAGTATACTAATGAATTTTACAAGTTATCAATCAGGGTGGAACAGGGAGAGTCTGAAGAACAAAAGGCTACACGGTACATAAATGGGTTGAGTTACACCATACAAGATGGTTGAGTATGCTCTGGATCCATAGCCTAGATGATGCTTATCAACTTGCATTAAAGGCAGAGGAAAAGAACAAGAGGAGTAATTTTAGAAGAGGTGTGAAGAGAGGTCCATCATCATCTCCAATGAGGGGTAGGGGTAGATTTGAATCTACAAAAGGTGAATCCTCTAATACAGAAGGGCATGAAGATTCTGGCCAAAGCCATGGTAACTACCAAAGAGGTAGGGGTTTGAGAGGGAAGAGGTTATAATGGAGGATGGGGCTGGAATAGCCCCAAAAGGCAATATACATGTTACGAGATGTGGTGAAGAGGGACCTGAGAGCTTTTGAGTGTCTACGCACTATCCTACATAAGATAGATGGCAAGAGAGAAAACCACGAGTAAATCTGGTTGAGGCTGAAGAGGAAGAAGAAATGGAGGTTGCTGCAGACTTGGGTGAAACCCTCATGATAAGGAGGACTATGATTGTCCCAAGGAAGGAGAAAGAACGTGACGTTGCTGGAGCTGATTCGTGGCTTCGAACAAATATATTTCGCACAAGATGCACCTCTGGAGGAAAGGTATGTAAAATTATTATTGATGGTGGTAGTTGTGAAAATATGGTTTCAACTGTAATGGTTGATAAACTGAATCTGAACTGTGACAAGCACCCATATCCCTATCGTATATCATGGTTCAAGAAAGGAAATGAAGTAACCATAGATAAAATATGCCTTATAAAGTTTTCAATTGGGAATACCTACAGGGATGAGGTGTGGTGTGATGTTATCCCAATGGATGCATGTCATATATTACTGGGTAGGCCTTGGCAATACGATAGAAAGGTTACACATGATGGAGGGAAAAATACATATACCTTTTGGAAGGATGGTGTAAAGGTGGTCTTATTACCCTTCAAGGAAGAAGAGAAGAATGAGGGCTTATTGGCTACAAAAGAGTTTGTTACAGAAATGGAAGAAGTTGGATGTTGTTATGCACTAATGTCAAAGAAGCTGGAGAAAGAAGGCTTTAATACACCTATTGCAGCAGAAAAGATACTAAAAGAATACAAAGATGTCATACCAGATGAGCTACCAGATGGGTTACCTCCAAAGTGAGATATTCAACACCATATTGATTTGATCCCAGGATCGGCCCTTCCAAACCAGGCAGCCTATCGGATGAGTCCGACACAGAGTGAAGAGTTGAACAGACAAGTGACAGATCTAATACAGAAAGGGTTAGTGAGAGAAAGCATGAGTCCATGTGCAACTCCAGCGTTATTGACTCCAAAAAAAGATGGAGACTGGAGAATGTGTGTAGACAGTAGAGCCATAAACAAGATCACAATTAAGTATCGGTTTCCAATTCTGCGATTGGATGATATGATGGATGTGCTAGCGGGAGCCCGATATTTTAGCAAGATTGACCTATGGAGTGGTTACTACCAGATCCGAATCCGTGAAGGGGACGAATGGAAAACTACTTTTAAAACAAAAGATGGATTATACGAGTGGATGGTGATGCCATTTGGGCTATCTAATGCACCCAGTACATTCATGAGGTTGATGAACAGAGTACTCCGAGAATACAATGGTAAGTTTGTTGTTGTCTATTTTGATGATATTTTGATATTCAGTAAGACAGTGGAAGAACACTTGTTACATCTGAAATTGGTGCTAGACTTGTTACGTAAAGAGAGTCTATATGCAAACTTAAAGAAGTGTATATTCCTTCAGAAGAGTCTTGTTTTTTTGGGATTTGTCATATCAGGGGATGGAGTGAGGATGGATGAGGAAAAAGTAAAGGCAATTTTGGAATGGCCTATTCCAAGGAATGTGACAGAGGTTCGTAGTTTTCATGGATTGGCAACTTTTTATAGGAAGTTCATCAGGAATTTCAGTAGCATTGCTGCACCCATAACAGAGTGTACAAAAGGGAGGGAGTTTGTATGGACCAAGGCAGCAACAGATAGTTTTGAATTGTTGAAGAAGAAAGTATCAGAAGCACCTATTTTGGTATTGCCAGATTTTAGCAAGGTCTTTGAGGTTGACTGTGATGCCTCACATGTTGGGATTGGAGCTGTGTTGAGTCAAGAAGGACGACCAGTGGCATTCTTCAGTGAAAAGCTAAATGAAGTCAGGAGGAAATATTCTACTTATGATGTGGAATTTTACGCTATTGTTCAGGCATTAAGGAAACTGGAGACATTACTTGGTAGCAAAAATTTGTACACTTCAACGACCATGAAGCCTTGAGGTATGTAAACACACAGAAGAAACTAAATAGTAGGCATGCAAAATGGGTTTCATTTTTGCAAGAATATACTTTTGTTTTAAAGCATAAGTCTGGTAAGCAGAATCAAGTTGCTGATGCCTTGAGTAGGCGTGTAGCCCTTTTGACAACAATGGAAAATAAAGTCCTAGGGTTTGAGGCAGTTAAGGAATTGTATGAAGGTGATCCTGATTTTGGTGATGTTGTCAGAAAGCTTAAGGAGCCTACAGTAGTTAGTGATTCTTTTGATTATTTGATACAGGATGGTTATTTGTTTAGGGGGAAACAATTGTGCATCCCTGCTGGTTCAATGAGAGAAAATATTATAAGAGAATTGCATAGTGGAGGGTTGGCTGGACACTTTGGTATAAGTAAGACAATTTCTCTTGTTGTAGAAAAGTATTATTGGCCAAAGATAAAGAGGGACATCAGTAGGGTTGTAGCAAGATGTAGAGTGTGTCAAATGGCTAAGGGTCATGCACAGAATACTGGGTTGTATATGCCATTGCCTATCCCTACAGGGCCATGGGTTGATCTGAGTATGGATTTTGTGTTAGGGATTCCTAACACACAGTGAGGGAATGATTCTATCTTTTTCGTGGTTGATAGATTCTCTAAGATGGCACATTTTATTTCTTGTAAAAAAACTAATGATGCTTCCAGAATTGCAGATTTGTTTTTTTCAGAAGTGGTTAGATTGCATGGAATTCCAAAAACGATCACTTCAGATCGGGACACGAAGTTTTTGAGTCACTTTTGGAGGACTCTGTGGAAGAAATTGGGGACACAACTACAGTTCAGTAGTGCATATCACCCCAGGTGATGGGTAGGCCAAGTAGTGAGCGAAGCTTGGGAAATCTCCTACGTTGTATAGTTGGAGAAAAGCCAAAACAATGGGACTTAGCTTTACCTCAAGCTGAGTTTGCATATAATAGCTCGATAAACAGGTCAACAGGGAGGTCTCCTTTCCAGATTGTGTATGGTAGGAATCCGAAGGGGGTCCTTGATCTAATTTTTCTACCAAGTGAAGATGAAACTAGTGATGATGCAGAAGCATTTGCAGAACACATTCTACAACTACAAGATGAAGTGAGGGAAAAGCAAAAGTGAGTAATGCACAATATAAAACAGCTGCAGATGCTAGTAGGAGAGTAAGTGTATTTGAAGAAGGAGATATGGTGATGGTTCATCTTAGAAAAGAGAGGTTTCCAAAGGGTACATATAATAAACTCAAGTATAAGAAGATTGGGCCATGTAGGATTCTGAAGAAAATGAGTGATAATGCCTACAAGGTGGAGCTACTTAAAAACTTTGCTATCTCACCAGTTTTTAATGTTTCTGATTTATATAAGTTTCAGTCATGATGAAAATGTTGCAGAGGAGGAAGAAATAAACTAGAAGCAACAGATCTTTGAAGAAGAAAAAGGAAAGGGTAATGCGTGTCTTGGACCAAAAGACAATCACTACTAGACATGGGAGCTACAACAGATATTTGGTACAGTGGGAAGGTTTGCAGAAAAGAAGAAAACACTTGGATTCCTGAGTGGGAGTTGAGGAAAATTGACAATGCAAAATTAGATGAGTTCCGTCAATAGAATTCGCAGGAGCTGAATTCTTTTCAACCAGGGGAGAATGATGCGGGAGCATAACTTGCAGAGGCCATAACTTTTGATCCGACCGTTGGATCGTCTGAAATTTTACAGGGTGGTAGATATACATTAGTACTATGTTGGGGTCAACTTTGCGTGCAAGGTTGTGCTCATTTTGGCATGTTTTTGGGCTCGGATTCCGTCATCTAGTGGCCTAAAATTGGCTCTGAATGTTTTTTCCGCTTTTGACTAGGTCTTAGAACTTTAATAACTTTTGTTGTGCTTATCAGAATAAGTCCAAATTTTGCGTGAGCCCTAATTTATGAATGCATATTTGGCACGCAAATTTTGGGGTCAATCCGAGTTGTTTTGCATTTTAGGGTTTTTTGGCATTTTAGGGTTTTGGCATTTTAGGGTTTTAGAGTAGTCTTGAAATAAAAGGAGAATTGTAATGATGTAATAGATCAGTGTGAATTCCAGAATGAGAAGTAAGCTATTTTGAAACTCTTGGTTTTATTTGCAAAGCTATTTATGTGTGTTTTTGGAGGTATTTCAACCTCTTGCAGCTGGATTCACATCATGACCCCTAAAGTAGTAATAGGTTTAGGCAATAAAAGATGATGTAGGTGTGTTTTTGAATGTAGATGCATGTTTGGTTATGGGTAGAGGTGTGAGTTGATCCATGAGTGGTATCATGGGAGAATTTTTGATAGTTGTGGTTTTGTTCGGTTGATCGGCCAAAACACTTTTGGATAGATAGTGGAGGTGTCGGCTTAGTGACATCTGCATTGTTGTTGATACGAGGAAGTAGAAGACGCCCCCAAAGTAAGGGTCTATCAACATAATCTAGGTGATCAACTAAGCATGAAAATGACAACTTTGTGGGGTGAGGTCAATGTGGATCTAATGGAGATTACTATAAAATGTGTTTTCAAAATGGGGAAATCTCTAGCTTCGGCCTCATGGGTAAGAGAGTTGAAAGTAAGTCAACGGGATCTTGGGTGGCGGATGGAGAATGGTCACCTAGAGGAAATAACATTTATATTGGATATTTGATAGGTGGAGGAGATGATGGGTGCTCCTCATGGGTGGAGGAGATGAATAAGTGTCTCCCATGGGTCGAGAGGTACTTCCGGTGATAGTTCTCTGGTGAGAAGCCAAAGGTGAAGTGGTCTTGATGTTAACAGAAGGATCCTTCATAGGTGAGGGAGGAGATGAAGGGTGTTCCTCTGTGGGTGGAGGAATAGGTGAAGTGGGTTCATGTGTAGGTGGAGGACTTCGGGCTAGGATTTCCTCTATGGAAGGAATATGAGGTAATTGGGAAGCAACTAGTGTGTCACTTGAAAATAGCATGGACCTCATGGGTATTGCTATCATTAGTTGAGGTCTCTCCAGTTTTGTCAAAAGAAGGGGCATGATTAGGAAATGGTTTCTTGAAAATGTGTAGGTTTTGGTTGGCAGGTGCATTCGGATTATCCAAGACTAACTCGTCATTCTCAAGAAATTCCTAGACAATGTTCTTGAAAGTGATGCAATTTTCATCATTATGACCTTTTACTGATGATAGTTGCGAAGTCATTCTCTTTATGTACCACATAGGTGTGGGGCAAGTAGGATCAAAACTAGAGTGTGGTTTTATAGGAGGAAGGGTGATGGCCCCAAATTTAATGAGCTTTTCTAAACGAAGAATAAGGCTCCCCAATTGGGGTGTATTTCCGTGGTTCTTGTCTAAATTGAAAATTCGGATAGGAGAGAAAGATTAGATGAGGGCTTAGCCTTATTTGATGGATGAAATGGTCTAGCCTTGAGTACCACTGCGTTACTAGTTCCCTTGGCTTTTGAATAATTATTTTTTTGTTTTGAAGAATAAGAGGTATCATTTGACTTAAATGTTGCATTCTTATTTTGTAGTTAGATTTGCTTTTCTTCAATGGCGTGAATCTCTCATTTTTGTGCCATGGTGAATGCCTCATAGAAGGTTTGGAAAGTCTACACTTGTAGGGTCAGTGAAATATGTCTAGCACAAGCTCATGTGAAGAGCTTTATGAGTTTGGTTTGTGGTGATTAAAATGCAATTTGATTGATCAGGCTACGCCACGAGCAACAAAATCTGTGATAGACTCATCATCATATTGACACGTAGAGTAGAGATCAGTCATGGTAACCTTCTTAACAATGTTGATGGAGAAGTGATCCAAGAAGGCTTGGGATACCTGATTAAATGAGTAGATAGAATGTCTAGGTAACCCACTATACCCGAGTCTAATGCGAGCCCGATCGGAGACATGGGAAAGTTCCTCGGAAGAAAAAAAATCATCATGGGCGATTAGTTAACACCCATGTTTGAAAGACTGCAAATGTTGTTGTGGGTCCTATGTGTTGTTGAAGTGGTTAAATTTAGGCATCTCCCAATGTATGGGATATGGATGAATAGGAATGGATGGGTGTATGGGATCATTTAAAATTTCATCGTAGGTGAGAGAGTTGTCGGGCCGTAAACCAATGCCTCTAATGTATGCATCTTGTCCATCATTAACTTGATGAGGTCATTAGTAGGTAGTGACAGATGGGTACCTCCTATAGTGTAAGAGGATTGATATTGGACATATGAAGGAGGTGGCATTATAGTATATGGTGATGCCAATAGGTAGGTTGATAATGAGGGAGTGAGATAGGGTGCACGTTACCCGAGGCGAATGATAGATGAAGCAGAGGCTTAATAGTACGTAAATGGAGGTGGAAGGGTCAAGGTAACCCTAGTAGTGATGGGGGCTAAGGACTATGGAATAGAAAGGAAAATGTTTTGAAATGGGGTAGGGGTCATCGACACTAGGGGTGGTTAAGTTCTTTATGGGTATATGTGAGACAACAAGCATGGATGAGGTTATGTTCTTAGTGTTTGTGAAGGCATAGTGGATGCTACAAGTGTAATAGATGTGGCAGATGTGGTGGTCATAGTAGGTATAGGGCCTAGGCACCGTGAGATGATTGGGGGTAAGGTAGGTGTGGGTAGTGCGGAGCTAAAAGGGACCGACGTAGAAGCGGGAATGAGTGTCGGGGGATAGATACGTGCATCTTTGTATATCAGTGACACAGGCATCTCGAGTGGATGAGTAGGAAAGATAGAACTATAAGGTGGTAGGGTTCTAATTAAGGAGTCATGCGAACTCCTTGTCACCTGTGGAAATGGTGATAGGTTGGGTAGGATCCATGGGTGATAGAATGGAATATGGTGAAGGACTAGGTGGGAGTGGTTGACAACTAGTGTGGAATATGAGGGTGTTTTCTTGGCTACGAGTTAGCATCATGTGAACAAGTATTGATTTGGTAGGACTGCTTTTACAGAAATGACACGTAAATACAACAAAAATAGCGATGGTAGGTGGATTAGATAAAAATTTCAGCTAGAAAATTGCATAGGTTAACGATGCCATTAGGGTAAACCGATGTCAATCACACAGTGTAAGCGCGGTCGGTCATTGTGGAAAAATTTTATTTTTCCAAACAAGAAAAAATATTGATAATCTACCAAGTAGATAAGCTATAGATGGATTTTAATCAAGATAGAAAGATGATGAGAGTTATAGAGACTCTAAACAACGGTTAATATGAAATAGGTGTCCTTTTGGGTAGGTTAACTAAAAGAATAGTTCAACCGACACTTTGGTTGGGTAAAACTAATTAAGGGAAGAGGGTAATCGATGATGCTCACTGGGTGACACCGATTACTATGAAATTGAAAGATATGAAGAAAAAGGTGGTTGTGATTTAAAATCAAGTGTGTAATCAAACCTAGAATTCCGAGAGTCATGAAAATGGGATCCAAGCACTCTCAAATGAAGTTGGAATACACCAAATATGATGAGGAGCGTGCTAGGAAAAAAAAAATGAAGAACGTGTCCTCTCACCTCAAAACATAAGCCAAGTAGAAACACTAAGAAAAATACGATCCTAAGAGTGCTCTTTCCTTTATGTTTGTTCAACTTATGCTATTTTAGAAGACTGACTCATGAAATTTAGAATAGTTTTTTTGGTGAGGAAGGCTTCGTAAGAAGGAGATCTACAAGAAGAGGATTCGGGTTATGTTATGGAGGGTGGGTTGTCTTCCGAGATAATGACTCGATAGAAGTAATGAGCTGGTTGCCCACTATATTGTGATTGTGTGATCACCTACAACTTCTTCTAGGTGAGATGTTGTTTAAGAATGTGTGTATTTTTCAATTTTTTGATGTTTGGTAAGACTCGAGAGAGAGAAAGAGAAAGAAAGTGCTTTTCTATGATTTGTTTGTCAACCATCAATTAGGCATGACTTCCAACATATAGGTTTCCCTCATTTAATGTGAGTTAATGCAGTAAAGTAGAATGAAATGCAATTGATTTTAAGCCCAAATCAAAATATTGAATTCGATGACACAAAAAGATGAACGAGGAGATAATATGTTCTTTCACTAATGCAATCTTGATGAAAGAAAAGAAGAATTCTTTATATAACGCCAAAAATGATTTCTTTGAGACAATAGAAAGAAGAGAATATTCCAGGGAGAAATTTAATGTGAGAACCTTTCAAAAAAAAAAAACATAAAAATTTCACCTAGAAATGAAGAAATGCAAGGAACCCCAAATGGTTCCCACCGGGCATGCCAAAATGTTTCACCCGATTCTTAGAGCATTTCTTGGAATGTGAAAAAATATGATAACAGTAAGAAGGCCGAGGAGCAATACCTATTAAAGATGGTTGAAGGTTGTTGCATGCGTATGAGTTCTTCATCCACATCGATTGTGAGAGCTTCCTTTTGGTTGAGAGGAACTACTTGAAATGAACAACAAGACCACCAAAAGAGATTAAATAGCATATGATAGTGGAATGGCTAGTGTATGCTAGTTCTGAGAAGTTTGATAATCCCTAGAAGGCTATCAATCCACTATTTAAAACAATTCAATATTAACAATAAATGAGATCCTACTAGTAGTTAAAATGATTTAGGTATCTCATTCGATTACAATAAGAAAATTTGTTCGCAATAGGCTAATCTATAATTGAATTTGAAAGGAAAGGTGTTTGCTAGAGTATCAGTCTTGGTGAGTCTAGTTTTGGGTTATTTTGGGTGTTTTGTGGAGAATTTAGGCTCTATTCTTGGTCTGAGGGTAAAACATAGAGACCTATGTCGGTCTAGTATGACCGATGTCGGTTTAAGAAAAATCAACAATGGTTATGGGTAACCAACTTTGGTATGGTCGAGGTAAAGGAATCTCACAAGAAAATGATTAAAGGACTTGATCTAGGATTTGATGTAGGTGGTGGGGTAGGTTTGAGGGTTGCAGAGAGGTCCCAAATGTGGTTAGGAATGAATAGAAAGACAAGATAGGTAATCTAATGATGTAGATAATGGAAAAGGCCCGATTCTGAATTGATAAGAAAGGAGGAAATGGAGATGTAATAGATTAATCGATAACAAAGATAATAAGAGCTATTATAGTGTATTAGACCAATTTGGTGGAGGAATACTTACTATTATATGAGCTTGATGGATGGATTGCAATGGTAGTTGATCGGATGGATGGAGTTTGTGTGGTAATGGCACTTCCCGGGATGCTCTGTGAATGTAAAATGGCTTTGTGGTCGCCACGATGTGTGTGTGAATGTTGGTTTTGCTTGCATGCGCTCTGTTCTCGTTTCTTTCTCTTTGATTGTGTTAACCTCAAAATAGTGTTACCAAAGGAACAAAAGGTAAGCGATGATGGTTTCGGGTTTATCGGTGGCGGTTTAGGGTGGCCCGGCATTGGTTAGGGCGATTCCTAGGTTTACTAATAATGGGTAGTTCTACTTGATTTCTTAGATCTTGTTCATTTTACCTCACGGATTATAATGGAAGCTTCCTTTCTAATAGGCGGGAATTTGGTTAGAGGGAATGTACATTTTGATTTTTAGGATTTAGATAGGTCTTCGTTAGTTATAGCAACATACTAAGAATAGGTTTGGGGTGAGGTGGTGGTGTAGGAATTATTTCAATTAGGATAGTTAAATAATAAATATTTTGAGGACATGGATTAATTTGATTAAATTAATATTAGAGTGGGGTGAAGGTGGCCATTTTTAGGTGAGTTTGTTCAAGGTGATTATTTGATGAGGGACCAAGGGAGTGTGACCCAATTTTGGTGTCTACACATGTGATGAAGCTGTGGACACCTACTTGCATCATGATCTCAAAGTGGAAAATCTTATAGTATACGATCATGGTGCGTAATGATCTCCAAGGACAAATATCTTTTGTATGCCACTTTACCTCACAATCCATGCACCATAGGCCATTATGCATCTCATGGACCAAGTTCACGAGATAGCTTCTCTAGTTACTTTTCTACTATAGAAATTTGAGATTCAATAAAATGGCTAAGACCGGTATCCACACTTCCAACATCCGAGCACGCGGGAATACTCCAAGGCTTTGTATGGGTCTATGAAATTCTTGTGTAAAAGAGATCTCCTAAAATTTCTTATCAACCCTCCAAAAAACCATTAAGTATGATGATAAGGATGAATATCATAAGACAGAGTTTTATAAGAGATTCTTAAAACATGCATCATATTCACACACACTCTCTTCCATACCTTGTTAAATCTCCTTCAATGTGATAATTCTATTCTATTCAAACTCAGGGATATGAAATTTATCTAAGAAGGGATTTCGAGTGCAGTGTAATCTACCACTATTTCATGGGGTCATACTTGCATCACTACCTATACAGGTGTCCTTACAACATTATTGCAAACCGACCTACCTTCCATTCCAGGGGAAGTGATCTCGTTCATGCGTCATATCATATCACATTTTTATACATGCTCTACACAGCATCCTCAACACCTTTGTGGTCTTGTAGATACAAATACATGTTGAAAAAGGCTAGTTGTGGTGGTTAAGGCCCTTATCATACTTGATCTAGAACCTTGATTCCCTATGGTGTTTCTTCCACCACCGATCCACTAGATCCACCAAACGCATGTCTCTCCAAATCCACAAGATCTACAAGGTCCACTAGGTATACTAGCTTTTATTCCACCATATCCACCTCCCATAGTTGGTAAATGTATTGAATAGGTCTCACTTTGTGTCCCCACTATTGCGATGAACTACATGCCAACAATCTGTGATATTGAACTACTACCATATGTGTGTCCCATGCTACTTCTAGAAACAATACCCAAGCTTTATATACCTATAATTTTCCCAAATTTCATTCCAGAAAATATACCTCCAAACACAGGAAATGATTGTATAGCCATAGATGTGCCAAATGAAAAGTTATACCTTTTAGGTGTTGATTAGTAACTTCCACCAATACCAACTAGGTTAGTAATACTTAACTTTTGATTTAGAAAGCTAAAGCAAGAGGGTTGATCACTATGTGGAATTATATGCACACCAATGAATCATGTCCTTTCTTCATATGACGAGCCTTCTCTGGAAGCCGAGGGGGTTTCTATTTCACACTTGTTAAGATGGGGTGGCACAAACATCTCAGGATTCACTTCCTCTAAGTGAATCTCAATTCCTTCCCAGAATGTCTACCTTCATAAATCCATCACTCTTACAACTTTACATTTTATATCTAACTCCCTCATACGTACTTCATTATACTTAAGTCATCTCTCTTCCCTCTCCTATTTAGCCACAAGGTCCACCATCTTCCTCAACCCTAGCTTCATCCCTCAATGCTCATAAAAAGCTTAGTTGGCCATAGGAAATGCTTCTAAATTTAGTGTAATGATCGGGATCTTTATAGCTAAATAGATAGCACGTAAGATCGATCCTCTTGGCTCCCTCAAAAACTAAAACTTAACAAATATTTGGATAGGAATACATAGAAATCATGTACTCCAAGATGTAACTCTCTAACACTCTACTAGACCAATAATCAACAACATGTGTCAAAGTTAGATCAGCATCCCACAGCCTCGGATATTTATCTTGGGTCCACACATGATATCTACAATACCAAAATTATCTAGATGCATATGCTAAAAACAATTCATACAACTCCACTTGAAAGACACAAAATAAGGTCTCATATAGCTCATGATACATATGTTTTCCTACCCATTTACATGCATTAAACTCAAATCTAGTATGAAATATCTATAAAAACTCATCCTTCGTGATTTTAATTCATTCTTCGATACTGTCTAAGTTCAAGAGCTCTATCATCATGCATCATTCTCACAACATATTCAAAAAGAGGTCCTGGTAATAGAACTAAAATGTATTCTCTATTATCATTGCCTATGTCAATAACCAATCCCAAACATGCTAACATATCATCCAGTCTTATCTTGGAAGCTCACCCAAGGTGCACGCAAGCATCGAGTCCCTCCTTTATGTGAGCCTCATGAGAACATTCCTTCTTAACATAAGGATGTAATATAACCAGAAACAAGTGCATTCATTCATGGAATTCAAGATGTAAACACTAACTCCTAGCCTAAATGCATTGTAAACATGGATTAACATGATCAACTAAAGGAAAGTAGAATCAACCCATGAGCATCATCAAGAAAACCCATAACACACACATGAACACAAAGGAAAAATACACAGATCAAGATCCATTACAAGAGTGTTACAAAATTACTTCATTATATTCATAAGCCAAAATATGGTAGCCAAGATTACATCAAGAGAGTTCCATTATTTTCCTTTTTATGTTCATGCTAGCAGAGATTTCTTTACATCATAGAGTTCACTGTTACATATCTTTCTGTAGACATCCTCTCAATTCCAATCTCTCTATCTTTCCTTATCTAGAAAGACCCTCTATATCAAGCATCAAAAGGAATATTCTCCTAACCATCCATCATCACCTACGAAATCCTACAAGAATCTTTTCCTAATTGCTATACCACTACTTAGAAATATGACATATGTCACCATCCATTTCCCTCAATCGAGTTTCTTTAGTAAGCATGTGTTAGCTAATCATTAACAACCTTGAATATTTATACTATCATGATAACCATAATGATTCCCTAGAATATCCTTTTCTTGAATCACAAGTCTCCATATTTTATCCAGATCGTATCTGGTCATTTTCCATCTACTCCTTATGCGTGTATTTTTATTGTAGTTAAAAACTCACTAAGTCGTAACTCCATCCTACCCTAGCGCAATCCTTCACGGTTCTCCATGGAATAATTCCCTACTTTCTTTTGCTCCCTACTTCGCATGCCATAAGGCTTCAAACCTTAGGTACTTGGTAACTTTTTAGGGGCCCACCAATCATCTCTTGAAGAGTTTACCATTTTGTTACTATATCTAGATTGTTATATGTTGTGGAGGGCTTGTTCAAGGACTTATCATATGATGCTATAATTTTTTATTAAAGAATGTACGCAATAAGTTCAATATGAATCCAAAATGAGGTGCATATGTTCAAAGGAAGCATAAAATATGTTTTATAGGTCCCCTGGATCATTTGTTGTTATTGACTTCAAGAAAGTGACTACACACTAATGGTTGTTTTTGTGCATGTAAGTAAGTTTATGTGAATATTTTTTTGTCCTCATTTTAAAGTGTTATAGTATCCTTGTTTATATATGTCAAATGGGAGAGTGAACTCAAAAACATGAAAATAGGTCTAAAGTTACTTGCATGGTGGGTTTCCCGATTATGTTTGTGAAGATGATTTCCATCAATGATAAACAAGGAGATTGTTGGGCATTGTGTCATTGTTTTTGTTATTAATGTCAAAGAGAGTCTAGTTTCATGATGAGTGTTCATTTAATGATCATTAGGTGTCTAGTGGAATGAAAAAGTGGCATGGTGAGTTGTATTATTACAGGTCATGGTGCATATGCATGGTTCTTGTAAGTTAGGTGTTGGAATTGGGATTCAAAATTTTTATGAAGGTTGTTACATGGTCTAACATGTTTAGGGGTATTTGTTTAAGGTGTTATATTTTCTACAATGTGGTAAAAGGTCTAATCATGAGAATTATATGTTAAGGTAAGCTATTTTAGGCATAGTCCTAGACCTAGTTAAAACAAGATGATGTGATAGCATGAGTTATGGGATAAAGTGATATAATGTGAGTATTTAGAGAGTATTTTTAGGTTTTATAACACATGTACATGATGTACAAGGTCACAAATTATGTGTTTTTGCATGTTCAAGGTACTAAGAAATAATTACTACAAGACAACAAAATAAAAACATAGGTAATTTAGGGTGCATGTTGAGTTTTGTAGGTTCTTTGTACACACCAAAAATTGCATGTGAGACATTGTTGGAAAAATATTATAACATCCCCAATGATGATTGATATCCTTTCAAAAGGTGTCAAAGTTCCAAAACCCATTCATAGTGTGCATTTGTAGCCTAGACATCTTTAGTTAGCACTCACATGCTTTTTCCTAGCTTCTTGGTACATTTTAAAGTAGTTTTGGCATTTAGAGTCAAAACCACCACCCTACCTAGGTGGTGGTTTTATGAATAACACCTAGGAAAGGTGGTGGTTTGCAAACCACTAAGCTAGGTAGGGTAGCGGTCCTATGAGAATTTTCTAGAGAGTTCACTCACGTTTTGACATGGAATTATCTAGCTTAAATTGCATTTTTAGATGCGTTGCTTGCTCGTTTTAGAAGATTCTAAGGTCCAAATTCCTTATGTCAATATATACTTGCACTTCTATTTTTGATTGATGGTTGTTAGTAGTTTGAACTCCCTCTTAACTTTTTTATGTCCCCCTTTGACTGGAAAATGACTTCAACCATTTCCTAACTAAATTCCCATAAATACTATACTTGTGTACAAGAAAAACTGGAGAAGAATTTGTATCCTTTCCATTGTTGAAGTTGTTACCTTCTTACCGGAAATTTCCAAATCCCAATCATAGATCAATTGAGCTTGACTTATTCCATCCACATTGCTTCCAAGTCAATGAATTCAAGTTGTTATGTTCTCCCACATATTTCTTCTTCTTTTTGTTGTTGCATTCACATCAACAGACTCGCGTGAACATGAACATTAAAAGGAAAACCGATGGGATAATTTCAATCAGATTTAACATAGTACGTGTATATCCAGTCATATTGTTGCTTTCTCTTTTCACATTGTCAAGTTATAACTCATTGTTTCAGACTTATATGAAATAGAGTAGATAAATATTTCGATAATTTTAATTATTAAATAGTCAATAGCATACATCAATTTAGATATTCGTTCTATAGATATTTTCGGGAAGTTATAGAGATAGTAGTTTCTCCTCAAACAGTGACTATTCTCTACCTCGAGGAAGGATTTATAGTTGTGGAAATAATTCATTTAGTTAATTTT
Source organism: Taxus wallichiana var. yunnanensis (assembly GCA_018340775.1). Taxonomy (NCBI): domain Eukaryota; kingdom Viridiplantae; phylum Streptophyta; class Pinopsida; order Cupressales; family Taxaceae; genus Taxus; species Taxus wallichiana. The sequence continues at coordinate 621,544,422 of CM031239.1, forward strand.
TGTAGGTTAATCTCATACAAATTGCACAACTGATTTTCTACATCAGTGGTAATTACTTTTTTAGATTCATTTAATTTGGTTAGAAGCTTTCTCGTAAAAACAACAAAAAGATTTCATTTATTAGACTACTCATTTTGCTTATTTATAAATCTATAAAATACAAAAACATATCTTAATTCAATTCCTTTTGTCAATTTACATAGTTAGATGCTTTCAAATCTTTATGACGATAAAATAACCAAGACAAGTAAGAGATTTATGTTTGAGCCAATAATTCCACAACCGAACCTAGCATTTCCTCTTGTAGACATAAATCAGGGGCTTAGGTATAACATTTTCAAATCAACTAGGGATGTGGAGCATATCAATAAATAGTTAGACTCACTAAACATAGAGGAAAATAAGGAATTCAAAGATTTGTCAAGACAATGAAAATACCGATTAAACTAAGTATCTACATGACCATCAATGAATCCCAAGAAAAAACACATGCAATTAACCCTATTATTCCTCAACCAAATGCAAATGATTTTACCATATACATAAACAAAGGACTACACATACTTGTAGATAGATATCCCATACTATACTCACAAAATATTGAATAACTTCTAGCATTAAACATTGAAATAGATAAGGCTTACGACTATTGGAATGATCCCATATGTAGAGTTATTGATCATCATTGGGATTAGACCCTAAAAAAAAAACGCATGATCATAACAGACCATGACCATAGAGAGTTTACCGTTGTGATCCTATGGTTCACAAACCGACCAAAACCGAGATACAATCGACATATATCTTGAATTAAGAGCATTAGTATTTACATCGTCACCACTCCCACTAGACATAATTAAGAAGTTAGACACCCTAAAGCAGAAAGCTCATTGGGCCCTCTCATTTTGGAAAGAACTCCATTAAGCATCCAAAGAGTTGAATGGAATCATGACTCTCACTTTTGGTTTCTCCATGACTTTGTCTTGACCAATTAACGAGGCGCAATTAAGTTTCCCACACATTCGGAAACTAGTAGATAGGATATCCCTAAAGATTGACATTTATTGGAGCCTCCGTGGTTCAATCCTTACCAACTTCTCCATTTGAGCCACCTAGGTTAGAGAGGATTTCACTTGTACTTGATGAGAATATTCCATGATTACAAGTTGGAAACATCATATTTTCTTGATCACCTTCACCTACTACTTCCCCATTAATTTTTTCCATTAATATATCCCACTACCACATAGCCATCCACTTTCCACATTGGATTCTCTAGTATGACCTCAGGGATTTGAGTGTGGTTCGAAGGTCACATGTCGCTTTAATTCATATAAAATTGTTGAACCCAATTTGAAGACCTAGTCTCTAAACTATTCCACTTTCTTCATCCATCTTCCTCTCTCCAAATATTCTCTCGAGTACTTTTATACTCCCAAAAATTTCGGGATATGATAGATACGATCTTGTTGACCTATTTAAGGTCTTGAAGCTTATAACTATCATATGGTTACAAAAAAATAGTCATCCTCACTTTTTACATGAGCAAACAATTATTCAAGAGCCCATATTCATACTCCCCCTCCTCAGGGGACCAATGTTGGTTACTCGGTAAGGATTGAGGCTTTTGACAAAATCATGCAAACAAAACAACATGAGCTCTCAAACTCTAACAACATGAATTTTACCGGAGAGACATGTTTATCTCCTCATAGTTTGTTTAGACAACCCATCGCATGCATTCGATCAACTCCCACCTCCTTATGAGGAATACTTTGTACAATATGCTAGAAGCGAACAATGCTTCCAAAATATAAAATGACCTTTTGACAAGTTGTAAGGACATGTTGATGTCTTTCTCCAAAAAAATAACACTACCCCTCCAATATTGGAAAACATTTCTAACAAGGGGTGACAGAATAATGAACAATTTATGGTAAGATACCATACTCAACAACCTCCAAAATTTCAATAATAAGCATCAAATAAAAACACCACCGCATCAACAGTGACATAATATTGGTGTTAGTAGACAAATTCAAAGAACTAGAGCTTTCCAAAAATAAAAATTTAAATATCGGGCAAGAACTCGTTTCTCACTATCCCAAAAATTATGGACAAATACCTATTTCGACACTCCTCTAGTTTATTCAAGTGCATCAATCCCTAGGGTTTTTCTAACTAGGATGGGCACCTTGGTTATGCCCTCATGCCACATATAAATATCCACAACAGGCACCGCTGATCGAGTGCGTTCTCAAATGCCATACCATTTGGAAATGCAACATTCACTAGATTTATGCCTTTAAATATTTATCGAACAATCAACCCCTTACATACACTTGTATTCTAGGTTGTCATAGGGGGATATATACACTTACCTAGGTCCATATGGTCAGCCACAAGGGATGCTTTATGCCCAAAAAAATGTATACGCTGCATAATTTCAAAGACGGATGTAACCCCACCTCCCCAATAAGGATCTTCAATGGTTGAGACATATGCAATGAGCACCTATTTCGATACCTTGAGGATCCTTTAGACTTCTCTATACAGACTATCATGCTCCCAAGACCCTTTCTAGTTCTTCCAAAGTTTAAAGGGAGTGTAACATTCCCATTTTAAGACTTTAGAATCAAGATAATTATTATTTATTTTTAATAATCTTCACTATTCTAAATAAGGCAATATTTAGAACAAACATTCAATGCCAATCAAATTCAATGGATAAACATATGCAAACTGTAATGACTCAATGATTCACCAATCTATTAATTCCATAACTTGGTAAGCTACCGATGTATTAATGTTATCTTATGTATTGAGTACATATTGTAAACTTTGTATACTTTGTCATCCTACCCTACACTGGGTACCGAGTGATCTATTTAAAGAACATATATGAATATATCTTACCAATATTCATATGATATCACGTATTTTTAAACTTGGTGACATAGGAAAATGAAACCAATAGTTTGTAATACTTTGGCCAAAGATTTATAGCATATTGTGTATGTAACTATTCCTAGATGGCATACTCGTCATGTTGGAATATATCCTTCACCTCACTCCTCAATGATTGGTCTTTCTTGACTACCGACTACCGTCAGTCCACTTGTTCCAAGTTTTACCCTAACCCTAGATAGAAACATAATCTATTATAGGAAGATGCTCAAAAAGGCTTAGGGTAGATGGGCATACTCATTTGACCTAAGTCATCCGAATGTGCAAACATACCCTGAGCCTTTGGAAGCTAATTCCTATCCTAAATATGCTCCTATCCAAACCTAGAGAGAAACTAGGTTCAATTTCAAGTTCCAGATGTGTGTAGATCTAGATGATCAATGTGGAAGGGTGATGCCACATGTCAACTACAACGTTGTATTCTCGAGAAGACCCAAGCCTTCTCGAAAGTACAACCCTATAGTTGGCATGTGCCAACATCCTACAGAAACTACCTCATCAAGATGTACATACCCCTAAGGAGATTGTTAATACTTTGTTAGTTTGGATTATTTCTTGATTACAGCAACCCTTCCAAACCCTAGTCCAACACATGATAAGTTCTTCCTAAATTTTGCTTCATTTATCCCATTAAGAACTTTGTTATATTCATGGTCACTTTTAATATTTGAACACATAGTTAAACTACCAATTAACCGTAACTGTACAACATTATAATATGTCTTATTTAAAAAGTACAATAACTTTTTGGAAAGGTTCAATGCCGAATATATCCAATATAAAGTAGACTTCATACAAAATGAATTCTGATAAATTGTAGTCATATTTCCAAACCTTTTTGGTTTATGAGCAATTAAGAAAGAGAAAGAGTCTTTCTCTACATGTTAAGTGTTAGGGTTTATCCTACCCAATGTCCACATTTCTTAATGTATGTTCATCACACGTTACATTACTATGTTATATAGTTTAGATAACAAATATCATATTCTGCAACTTAACAAGCTACATCACAAGTAGGAAATTGAACTAAATCCCTTTATCCAACTTATTAAAGGATAACCAATTAAGCATATAAATAATATGAAGAATATCAACAAGATAGAAATCCATCTTTTTCATTCAAGCACAAGATAATTTACACAACAAATGAAAGTAAATTCTTGGCTTTCAATTAATCTTTATAACTTATACAATTATAAGCCTTATGCATTTAGGCATATTGAATAACAACCACCTTTATTCAAATAGAATACTACTTTTCTTTTTCAATAAAATCTCAAGAACAAATCAGAATTCTTCACAAGGAATCGGGATTAAATCAGCCAATGAATCTCATAGGTTTTTTCCTTCTTTTTATCACTTACGAAGTCCATCTACAAAAATTTCTAGCACGGTTCAGTTCAATGAACTGAGCATGATAAATACTAAGCCTTAAAATAAAGTGCATTCCAATAATTGTTCCATTAAAACAACTCTGCTTTAATGAGACAATTATTACATCATAATATCAATATAAGCAAAAGAAAACAGAAAATAAGTACATTTAACCAATTGAATTCACTTCCAAGAGAAGAACAAAATATAATCCACTATATCTACCTTACAAAATTAAAGTTTAATTGATCCTATCAATTATCCTTAAGCAAACAACAGATCAAAACATCTCATTGTTCCCAATTCTATCATAATAGAATACAACATTTAACTTTTCTTTAAGCCAAAAGAAGGGTTTAAAGCATGGTTCTCATTAGGATGATTCATCTAACTCCTAAGAAAAGAAAAGAAGAAGAACCATTACAACTATGCCCAAACACAAGACATCCGAAAAACTGAAATAGATTCATAACATGAATTAACAGTTTCATTTAAAGGACAACTACCTTAAAATTCAACATTTAAGATATTCATTAGAACAAATCCCATTTCAATCCAGGAAGGAATAGAGAATCAAACAGTCTACCTGCAAGTCTAAATCTACTTCCACATATTAGAAGTTAACATTTAAAGATCTAAAACCAACGTTCACAAATCAAAGTAGACTCATACAGGAGTTAATCTCTACTTAAGTCCATCCAAGGAGGATCCATAAAAATATAGAGTGCAAGAGACAAAACTTACTCATCTCAAACCAAACAAAGCAAAGCCTTGTCAAACAAACAGTCTACCAAACAAGCTTACATTTTCTGTTCAACAAAACCGAATCATCTAATCTCTTCCTACATCATTTCAACAAATGATTTGAACAAGGAAGACCAAACAACTCATAAAGAAATCTCCATTTCATAAGAGAATCAAAACAGAAAAGTTCAACCAATGAACTTATCCCAACATTAGAAAGAAAGGGATCTTCATTAGAAAATGATCCAATCAATAATTCATTTAATTGTACTAACAAATGAATTCCCACTTTTAATTCATACTTAGAAATTCATAAGCTAGTTGTCGAGAGAGAACAAGATCAATTCACGTAGAAGAAGAAAGCACACTACCATTTTCCTTACAATTATTTACCTTCAATAAACATGAGTTTCAATTCCAATCTCAGAATGAAATATGCATAACAGTCCTAAAAACAACATTCTGTTCCAAAGGAATCACATTCCTTTCTTTTACAAAGACACAAGGTTTATTTACTATATCCAACAAGAGATAGAAAAACAAACCGATCAGTAAGCTAAACATGTTCAAAAGTATCAACAAACTCAAAGACTGAAATCCCATTGTCAGGTTTCAATATTGCATTACAAAAGAGTAATTAGTTCTTGATTCAATAAGTACTATAATACAAAAACAATCTGAAACAGAGACAAAGTAATCCCACCATAACAATTCAGAGCACTAAAGTAAATAACTCTTCTTTTAAATGAACCACAAGCTTATTTTAAAAGATCTGAAGACGCAGGTTTCCAAAAATAGAGGGGAAAATAATACCCCTGATAAAATGCCATTTCCATCTCGAGAAAGACGGAAAGCAGTTCTCGAAAAAAGAACTAACAAATCCATTCATCAAACAAAGACATTTTCAGTTAAGATCTCAAAGAGTTTACCCAACAACTCAGTCAACTATTCTCCTAGTTTTCTTTGAGAAATAGTTCAACAAAAGAGTTATAAGTTTTTAAAATTTTAATACAAGTAAAACCCAACTCAAAATACCAGTAACAAAGTCGAACACGAAGTCTCAACAAAATTTCAAAACTACACAAGTATTTAAATACGAGGGAAGTATAAAATACGATCTTCCAATAATAGTTTAGAGCTACACAAGTCTCTAATCACAGGTTCAGGGCAACATGAAGTTCCCATTCTAGTTTATATTTTAAACAAGAAGCCCTAATACCAGCTCAAAATGAAACACGAGCTTCAAACAAGAGTTCAGAACTATACAAGTAACAAAATACGAGTGTGGTGTAAAACATGAACCTTCAATAATAGTTCAGAGAAACACAAGTAATAAAATATGTGTACAGAGCCATATACAAACTTCAAACAATAGTCCAGAGCTACCCAAGATTCCAAACACCAGTTCAAAACAACAAGAAGCTCCAGCACAAGTTCATATCAAAACACGAAGCCCAAATACAAGCTCAAATAGAACTCAAGGTTCCCATAAAGTTCAGAATTCACATATTGCAATGAAGGTCAGTTCCAACACAACAACCTCAAATACAAATTTTAGAAATGGAAAGCAGAGCTACTAAAACAAGCTTCGCATGCATGTTTCATTATTAAACTAACACAAAGAAAGTTTCCAAACCAACATTATTTTTCCATGGATTCATATCCAAGATAACAGAGATTATAAAACCCAACAAGCAAGTAACCAGATAAAACATGCAAGCCAAGAATCTCAAAAGAGCAGACTTGTTTTAATGAAACATTTAGAAGAAAGCAAGAGATCTTAAAGATTAGAGCCTATCATGCCTGATAGTGCTTCTGCCAAATCAAAGGAGACCTCCAGCCAAGCTCACAACTTCTCCTCTTCTCCACGAAAGATCAAACAACCATATTCTTTTTCCACAATGCCTCTTATACATCCCACAAACCAAAAATAGGTCTAAGACTTCAAAAATAGCCATTAAGTGCAGTTCAATCTGCTGGTTCAAAAACCAGAGAGCATGTAGAGCAAAAATCACAAAACATGCAAAGTGAAACAACCCTAGACAAACCCACTTGCATGCCTTCCAAGACGGTTTGTGCATGAAAACCGAAAACAATAAGTTTCATTAATTCCAATTTTCCCACCTATCCTTCCTTGCCACCACCTTCCAAGTCTGGTGAATGCCAAATCAAAATTAACATGAAATTCCATTTTAGTGACACTTCCACATAAGCCTCTCGCCAAGTCAACTAGCCCCTGCCAAAACTGGCAGTACCCTATGCATTCAAAACCTTATCAATAACATAAATTCCATAGGAACCGTCGCCCTTAATGCATGTGACCACCTAATTCCCCTTTCATACCCATTATTTTATGATAGATCAAATTGCTTAAGTCAAACCTTAGGTATTTTATAATATATATACCTTAGGGTATAACCCTAACAACAAATTTGCACCATAGTCCTTAACACATAGCCTTAGGTAGTTTCCACATAGGTTAGATTAATTCACAACATAATAGTTTTAGGCATTAGGTTAGATCATCATAAAACCTTATAGTATTAGGTTCTACATTAATTTTAATAGCCTAGTAACCTTTCCATATCCTTTAGCACAAAGCTTAGGTTAGGATGCCAATCAACCAACAAAGTAGAATAGGAAGCTTTAGGTTAGAATAAGAATTCTATTAAGTGACATAGCTTAGGTAGCAAATATTCTTACCTAGCTTAGGATTCCGTAGGATAGTCCTTTTTAGGATCCCGAATCCTTCCTATGCTATGAATAGGTTGCATTTCATTTATATCAGCAATGTCCTACCATGATCAATCTCCAAGGACCCAAGCACAACATACAACTGAATGGAAATACGTTCACACAAAAATCAAAGAACTTGTAACAACAAAGTTCAGTCCAATATGTCTCTTAATTCATGGAATGTCAATTTATCATTTGTTCAACAGAGTAGATTTAAAACATTCCTTGGATCACTGAAATTGATCCAAGGATGAGTCAGATTAATAGATAAGTTTACAACTCTTAAACCAGATTGCAATTCATCTAAAAGAAGTGAAAAATGGATTCAAGGAAGCCATTCCATTTTAGTCTAATGATCTTAAGAGCAGAAAATATTTATCCATATCAAGCATGATCTCCATCAATCAAAAGAACATATCTTTATATAGAAAATCACATGTCAACACTTTAAATGCAAAGGAGAAAAATAACAATGTCGAGGGGTGTTACAGGAGGGTGATCTAAACACGCACATCAAAGCTTACGTAATTTCCATTTGAGAGTTGTTCCCATGGGATGCAGTTGTTACAAATATTTTCCCTAAGACATTAGAAGGTATTGCTCTCAATTGGTATTATAGGATACCAAAGGCTTCGATACATTCCTTTAATTTACTTGTGTCGATTTTATTAAGGCTTTTGATATGAAAAAACTTATAAGGACATGAATCAAAGAATTCCTTCATATCAAACAAGAGCACAATGAATCTATTTCCCATTTCATCCAAAGGTGGTGAAAGGTCCTCTATTCCTTTGCAAGCACTCCAAACATGGATCAGACAGAGCTTTGTGATCTATTCCATCACTCCCTTAATAGGGAAAAAAATTAAGAAGTCCAAAATTCATGTTAAAGAGCTACAAAGAGGTATTAGAGGGTGCTCTCCAAATTAATGAAGCAACCATACACAGTGGTCATAAGACCTATGGAACAAATGGGAGGTTAGTCACTCCTAACCAAGCTAACTATAGTTACTCCAAAAACATGAGCAATAATATGGGGCCAAAGGTCCTCATCAAGAATAGTGGAGTTATAATTATAGTCATTTTTCATACCTTTATACTAATAGTCTAATCCCATGTGTGTTGGCCTATCACCTAGCGGGTGGTAGGTGCTCACCTGAGGCATGCATGGGTGCCAGTCTCTCCTTTATGTGAGTTTCATGAGAATGCATCATCTTAGGATAGATAATCAAATGAAAGACAAAAATAACTATACAACATTCTTAAGAACTTAGAACGCATTATCATCTCATTGTATGCGAGAAAAGAGAAAGGATAAACAACATTTAGATGGGTCATACAAAATTGAAATGCATAAGTATTATACTCCTAAACACATAGATGATTTATAACATAGCATTATATTCATAATGGAAAAGTCAATAACCCACATTACATCCTTTGAGGTCATAACAGATCCTCATATAACAATGCAGAGTCAAAGTCATGCATTAGGTCTATATTATGCTTTATCATATTACAAAGAAGAATGAAAACCCATCCCCTTAAATGTGCCATCACTCACGGATCTTTCCTAATCCCTAACCCATAGGATCCTTCATTTACAAGGCTTCATCTCCCTTTTATTTTCTCTTATTATACATTCTATATCCTTCTTGTACCAAGCACTTGTATTTATAACCTTAGCACCAACTACCATGCCTTCCAGTAAATAACGGATCGGTCACGAAGTGTCGAATTGGTCCTCCATAGGAGCATGCCTTCATAGATCTAAGATCTATTATCCTTACAATGATGGCTTCTAAGACCTTCCATCGCATGCCTGGAATATTTCTTTTTTGATCCCACAGTTGTCAGGATGGCACCTTATCCACAAGGGTCATGCTTTTCTCATGTGCTTCCTAGGATGCCAAATGTGGCTAAGTAGAAAACCTATTTTTCCTTTTATGCACACATTGTGTGTTCTATAAAATCCTACCAAAATCCTTCCCTACATGCCTTCAACCCACACGCCCTTCTTCAACTAGGTCTTGCGCACCCACATGCCTTCTTATACTTAGTTGATATTTTAGGCCCAACATCACCTCGCACTACACCTGTTCTCTAACCTTGTAAACACTCTTCAATAAAGAAATAAAGAATGGAGGATCCTTGTAAATGGTAGGAAGGAAGAATGAAGGAATGAAGAAATGTGGAAAAGAGACGGAAGAATGGGGTATTCAATTTCTGGATGAGGAGAGGGAAATACTTCCCTAAATCTGCTTCTAGCTTTCCCCAAGTCTTGACCTCGTCCTAAGCTTGCTGATAGAGGTCACCCACCAGGGAACTCACTTCTTCAAAACTCAGTTCCTACCCCTTAGTGCTCATTTTTTCTATGATATCCTCCAAATTATTTCCCAAATCCTTGAGCACGTCCATTCTCCGAGTGATTTGGGGGTACAATTCCTTTAGCTGGTTCTTGATTGAGCCCTCAAGGTCTCATGGCCTCTCATTTCCTTTCTACTTTGGCTAGAATCTTGTCCCACGCATCCCTATTCCCTTTGTTATTTTCTTGTAACTCCTTGATTTCTACTCTATGGTTGGAAACTAAGATACTTGCCACTCTATCCATATCTGTGCAATTATCATAGGCAACCTCAACAACTTGTGTGGTGGCTTTTACATCAACAAGGATATTTTTGTACTAAGAAACAATTTCCACAACCTTCATCTTATTTTATTTTTCTTGGCACACCAATGCCTCTTCTACAAATTCAAAGGCCAGTGGCTACCTCTCCATAGTGAGTATGTGGGTCAAGTCCTCTAGGAATTGCAAGGATGATCCATACTTTTACATGAATGGTGTTAAGTTTAGATGCTTTAAGACAATGGCATCCGTGATCACCTCTATCTTCTTGTATGCCTCACACACTCTTTCCTTTTCATCCTTTAGCTCATACCTTAAATAAGTGGTGATTAGTTCCTCCTGCTTCAAGTCCTTACTTTTCTCAAGGAGTTATTCTTCCCTTTTCTCTAGTTTTTCCTCTAGGAACTTCATCCTATCATTTCTTCCAAAGAGCCTAGCTTCAACCTCCACCGAAATGTTGTTGAGCGCATTGCATAATTACTCATCCGATAATAGTTGAGAATTTACCAAGGAGTTTATCCCTTTTTTGCACTTTCATCAATGATCCTTGGCTTACCTCAAACTCATGCTCATTAATGTGGGACTCAAATTTCCATGATAGCATTTTCCTTGTCCGAGGGTATGTACCTTCATCATCAAATGAAGCTATGGCTAAAATCTACTCCGTTGGCACACAGTGCTCTAGAAACATGTGTATAACACCTTGTTCAGATCATTAATGTAGCCCATTCCTTGAAATTTTTATGCTTATATACTCTTTCTCCATATGCATGCGACTTTTGGAAAGCTTATAGCTAAAATGGGATGTCCTCCCATGCTACCATATTCTTTTCCTACATTTTCCTCCTCAACTTCCTTCATCACCACATATTCATTGCATTGTACTTCTTGTTCCACCAGGTCCTTGATGATTTTCACCACTTATTTCTCTCGTGGCCTCATCTATCTATTTTTCATGAGGCTTGGGGTCCTTTGATCCTTTATATCTTACTCCCCATTACCACCTTGCCTTGACTCTTAGATTCTTCTTCATCCCCTTCTCCTCATCTTCTTTGTTATATTCCTCATCTCCTTCTTATTCAAAATCATGTATCTCATAGACATGATGGTATTTTCTATACTGTCTCATCATCATCATCATCCCCTTTACCAATGTAGGCATATAGGTTATCTATTTCTTTTGAATAGGCCTCATCCATCACCTTCTTCTTATTCCTTACAGGGCATTCCAAGACAAGGATTATTATCTTTCTTTTTATTTGTTAGTTGATGTATTCATTGGTGATTCCTCTTGGGTGAGGAGCTCTTCGTTCTCTGGTGCCTCTTCTTCTGGGGTCTTTTCCTTGACATGATATTAATTTCTTTGCGAGTAAGTCCTAGGCTTAGTGTTTACTCTCGCCGCTCACTACTTGTGTGCTCCGAACACTTGGTGCCTTTTACAACTCTTATCTTTCTCTCTTTCTAGGAATTTTCTTCTTCATGTCGGTAGGGTCTTCGAGGATGGAGAAATATTTCTCCAAGTAAGCACATTTTTCAATTTTTTCCCTTATGCATAGATACACCCTTGTTGCGGTCCTTCCCGCAATTGTCAACATTAAAGGCTTCATAATCTGTATCTCGTGGGAGACATATCCCTCCATGTATGTGCACTTATTTGTGTAGACTGGATTTTGGCACATCTCATGGAGGTCTATATCTACCTCACTAAGGTCTAACCTTAGTCTCTTGGCCTCATTGAACTGGTTAACTCTGGCTTGGAAGTATTTAAAAGTGAAGGAGAAGGGTAGCTTCCACCATGGGCTCATGTTCTCATCTATCAATAGAAATCTTCCAATGCGAATGTTGGTACACTACAAATTCTACCTCCCCATTAATGAGTGTGGGAAAATTCTCTCGAGATCCTCCACTCAGCCCTTAATGCATCATGCATTCACTTATACCACTTCTCAAGCATTCCTTGTGAGTGGTGGTCATGGTTTCACAATTTTATTTCAAAAATATCTTTGCGGGAGAGGGATCCTCTTCTTCACACTCCCAAACAAATTTTTCTAGCCCATTGAGCACTCCAATCTCTAAAAATACAATAGTTAGGAGGACATTACTAAAGATTATCCTTTCTCCCTCTTGCGTGCTACTTATAATTTCATCCATGATAAAAGTGGAAAAGTTGTATATGGTTCTTTCTCGATATCTTCCAACATACATTCAACCATGCCTTGTTCACTTGTGTCCATCGTTCCTGGTCATTGGGCTTGGTGACCAAACACATGGCCATCCTCATCACTGGGTCTGGTATCTCGATGATATCAAATTATTGTGACCCCTTATTTTAGTCATACATGGATATAATCTCCTCGATAACCTCCTTGTCTCTAAGATTGTCATCAATGTTATCTCCTTCATAATTGAGGCCTATGAAGTTGGATATAAGTTGTTGTGTGATGCACATCTTATGCCCCGTGAAATGAAAATGATCCTCATATGTGCGTGACATTAGCCACTAATAAAGGCGCTCAAAGCTTTCCAAAGTATGTCAACTCATATAGTTGTAATAACCCATCCTTCTCTAATTTGACCTTCACCTCATCATTGTAAATGGGCATTCCATGTAGCATCCTATTGTTAGTTGGTTGGACCAAGTCCAACGCCATTTCCTTCTGTTGTGCTCGTGCGATGAATATAATCGATTACGGCCATCTTTTGAAGGTTGAACCCCACTCATTCCCTAGCAATACCCCATTTGGGTATTGCATTTATACATACCATTCTTTGTTGGTGCTCATAATGGAAATGATTTTCTTTACTTTTCCCTTTCCCTTTGTTTTTCGGTGAAATAGTTGGTTTCCTTTGTGTCATTCTTCTAGTTTGGTTGAACTTAAATAAAGGCACGAGTATACTTGGAATCATACAACAACACCAACTACCAAATTTCAAATTTCTTATTCTTGATATGATGATCATGCCATGCCTTTTGTCTTACTCTTTTTTGTCTTCTCAATCCATCTAGCAAGTGATCATGTTTCGTCTAACTACATCAACTTATCAATTCTTTCTTCCAAAGACTTGTTCATTAGCTAACTCTCCTACACGCACTATATGCAACGATGTTAACATGAATTCTACTGGTAAAACATCCTCTACACCAAATACCAATTGAAATGGTGTGGCCTTTTCAACCTTTTGTAGATTAGCTTGTATGCCCATATAAGGACCGATACTTTTCATCCCAATCATGTCTTCCAACATCACAAATCTTAGTTAACATGTGACTTAGTATCTTGTTAAATGTCTCAACAACTCCATTTTATTGAGGGTGATATGGGGTAGTATTATGATGGGCCACCATAAATTCTGCTAATAGAATCCTGACTATTTCATTGAGAAAGTGTGTACCCCTATCACTTGTTAAAATTAAAGGGAAACCATACCTATTGATTATGTTCTCCCATAAAAATCTAGCAATTGTTGTTGCGGTGTAATCCTTCATAGGCATTGCCTCTACCCACCATGTCAAGTAATCAGTGTAAGTGATGATATAAAAAAACCCACTCCATGTGGTTGGTGAAATTGGCCCTAAAATTTGATTGCCCATTTTTCAAATGGTTTAGCATTGGCTATTGCTCGCAAAGGAATTTCATCCCTCTTTCCAGGTCTTCCAAGGTGTTGGAAATGGTCACATGCCTTGTAAAACTCAATGCAATCCTTGTAGATGGTTTCCCACCAAAGCCCTGCTAATAAGATCTTCCACATGGTAGCATTTCCTACATAGTGTCCTCCTGCAATCCCACCATGTGCTTCCTCCATAATTGCCATGTGCTCATGCTCCAATATGCATCAGCGCAGAACCTCGTCATGACCTAACTTATACATGTTTCCACTAATCAGCATTTAGGTGTGTCACGTATCGCTAACCATTTTCTCTCAAGATCCTTCATCCCTTCTGGTGCCACACCTTTTTAAGAACACTGCGATATCTTCCATGTTTGAGGGTGTGCACTATAACCTTAAACAGCTTGTGTGTCTGGCATGGTATCCTCAATTTTTTGTGCATCCTCACCTTAATTAATCCTTGATAAGTGGTCAGGTCCTAAATTGCTTTTTCCTGGCTTCACCACCACTGTCAACGCAAACTCTTGAAATAGAAGGACCCAATGACATAAGCGCCCTTATAGAATGGGTTTTTTGACTAAATATTTTAATGCTATATGGTCCGTGTAGAATATAAATGGTGTCACCAATAGATACTTACTAAAATTATGTATTGTATAGATCATAGACAATGCTTCATGCTCAATAGTTGCGTAATTTTTCTATGTTGGTGTTAACTTTCTACTTGCAAATCATAAGGGATGATGAACAATTCCTGACTGTGTCAGGTTGTGCTAGCGCTGATCCCATATTTGTTCCTAAGGCATCAACATGCACATGGAAAGGATTATCCCAAGAATGAAAATGTAATATGGGCACCGTGACAAGCCTATCCTTCAAAGTGTCAAATTCCTTCTACTGCACCTCTCCCTAATGAAAGGAATTTTTGTGTTTTAACAATTCCTCCAAGGGCACGACGATCTTGGCATATCCCTTGATGAAATTCTTGTAATACCCCGCATGCCTAAGGAATTTTTGCACTTTGGTTTGACTAGTAGGCTCCCTTAATCCTACAATAACTACAAATTTGGCAGGATTCACTAGTAAGTTGTCTTTGCATATAATGTGTCCTAACATGGTTTTAAAGAGAGTAGAAAACACACATTTCTTAATGTTGAGGGATATCCTCGATTACGAAAATCTCTCAAACATCATCCTTAAGTTATCATAATGTTCTTTCACTAATCCATACACAGTCTAGTCATTCGGGTAAACTTGAAGAAACTTATCGATGAAGTCCTGAAATTGTTATACCACAATACATGAGAATACAATAGGTGCATTCTTCAATCCAAAAGCCATAACGTGTAGGAAAAACTTCCCCATTTAGTGGTGAAATTTGTCATTCTCTAGTATTTATTTCCAATCCTGATTCGGTGGTACCCTAAGAACCCATCCGTGAAAGAGTAGACTTCACGCTCGGCTACTCCCTCTAGAATTTATTGAGTAAAGTGAGTTGGGAAGGGATCGATGTCACACACTGCATTTAGATCCCTTTAGTCAACACAAATTCTTATCTTACCATCCTTCTTGATACTAAAAAAATTGGGCTTATCCATTCTGATTCTTCCACTACCTCAATGATATCAAATGGTATCATCTTGTCTATTTCTTCCTTGACTCGTACATGCAAATTTGGATTCATCTGATAAGGCCTCTTCCAAATCGGTTCACACTTTCCTTCAACTTGATCTTAATATTTCCCAAGGAATGGTGAATGCCTTTGAGTTCATGGTACCTTTGAGGAAACAAATTATGGAACTCATGCAATAGATCAATGACCTTTGAAACTTATTTTTCTGACCAATAGTATCTAATGATAACATCCTTAGGTTTTGTCTCAATTCCAATGTTAATGTTCTTTATTTTCAAGGGCTCATGGTAGGAGCATGCTCACTCATCAGCACTATCTATGACTTCACGTGTACCTTCAATGGTTAACATAAAAATTTTCCATCTCTCCTCTGTCTACTATATAGACCATCTTTCCTTTTTCTTTTTCCATGCATGGGAGTTAAAGCTATATTTCCTATAATTCCTCTTCATTGAGGTGAGTCTCTAAGTAAGTATCACCTATTAGCTCCAATATCCTATCTTCTACCATAGCACTATATCCCATTGTAAAACACTTGATTACTTGCAATTCCTTATCCACTGATAGCTTGGTACTTCTATACTTGAAAGCTTGAATGAGATCATGCACCAACTCCCGCTAATTACTTGTTTGATGAAAAATATTCGAATCAATATACCATGAATGCACATAGCCTTGTAAGGTGGAATATAGCTTATGCACCCATAACGAAGGTGTTAATAATTTTTCACTTCCCATCCGGCCTTCTCACATGCTTGGATATGAATTGAACTAACCTCTTTACCGTGGTAGTCTTGTATGACTATGGGTGCGTTGCTCCTAGAGAACCTTATAGAAAATGTGATCCTCACCTCGCACCACTCTAGGAGGTTCTCCCGATGTGTATCCCACTAATGCAATTTAGTTCGAGTTGATTGTAACTAATCATTCCTCTTCTATCTTCCTTGTTTCTCCACCACGATTCCATTTCTCACAGAAAAATTTTAGGATATGCTCCTCCGTGAGTAACTTGGAAACTTTCTTCCCCTAGGTGTCCGATCAAGGTGCCTTTATAACCCTTGTTATAGATCCTCTCAACTATCACCCAATTAACTCATAAGTCCCATGTGTTAATTTTCACGTGGCACACTAGTGGTATCACTCAAGGACTAAGCATCTTCAAATTAGATAAATCCTCGGTGGGGTGAATTATCTCGGGATATCCGATGGAGTTCACATAGATTCTATTAATGAATTCTTCTCCTAAGGGATCAATATAGGGCATTTACTTCCCATATGTCAAAGGGATGATCACCCTTTCTTCTTTGTTCTCAAAACTGATATACCCTTTGTTAAACTGCAGGTCGAATTGTTCTTGTAACACCATGGGCACCCAAGAAATGTTTGAAATTTGTCTACCTCTGTGAGTACTAAGTTTTCAAAGTCTCCATTAAACTTGGCCACTTGAATAGTGATAGCTGCATCTTGTAGGAATCCAATGGGAATTTCCTTAGTCTTGTTCACCATATACAAAACATTTGAAGATGGCTACTATGCGGGCCTTCCCATCTGATGCCAATCATATAAGGTAAGAACATTGACCTCTGCTCTAGTTTTAATGAGAATATTTCTCAAAATCCATCCATAAATAACCACATTCAAGGTAATCTTGTTATCATAGTTGAGGCTATGATGGGGAAGGTTTGCATGAAAATCCTACCTTTCATGCTCTACTTTGGCATGTGGTTCCTTCTCTCTCATCCATTCTCCTAGCAAGAGAGTAATATTCTATTTCCTTAACATCCCGCATACTTCCTTGAGCTCATACTGGATCATCCTTTGGAACCTTGACATCCTTCCTTTTCTCCAACCGCCTCGATTTATCCTTCATACATTGGATCTCCCTTATAAACTCGAATCACATCCATAGTCTCTTGATATACCTCTTTTTTGATGAGTAGGGTCAAGATAATTTACATTTACCACTTCCTCTCTTGAAACTATTGTCCTTTGTCTTGGTATCTCTTTGGCATGTGCAACCTCTTCTCACATCGTCACTAGCACGACAGGTTCTAGCCCTAACTCATGCACCACCCTTGGAATCCATTGTTAATCGGCCTTCTTGATGCTCACCATCCCAATGCCTTTTTCCTTCTATTTTGTTGGTTCATATGCTCATAAAGTTCTTGAAACTCTTAATATTTATGTTTATTTCCGAACCATGAGTATTATAACAAATAAAGACACTCACGTTTGTAATTCTCTATAGATCCACAATTATAAAAGGTTCCTCACCAGAACTCACTTTGTCCTCCATTGCAGTTACTATGACCATGAAATCCTCCATGAAAACCTCTTCCACGAATTTCTCCATCTACACACCCAGATCAATAACATCATGGATTTGATCAATCAGTCTGAAATCCTTGCTATCATGGGTCGTAGAGGTATAGATCTTACAATAGAAAGAAACATTCTTACAGATTACATGCTAGAATAGATGGAATCTACTTGCATCATGATTCTCGTGGAAAATCTCAAAGTCTACCTACATAGTGCACACCAACTTCTGAGGGAAACTATCCTTTGTATGCCCCTCCACTTCACAGTCTGTACACCAAATCCCACCATGAACCTCATATGTTGAGTTTGCATATAACTTTTCCAAAGGCTTGTCCATTGCAGAAATTTGACCCTCCGAGAAAGGGCTAACAACGGTGTCAACACTCCCAATAGATTTGATGCACAGGGTAACTTTGAATGCCTCACATGGGTCTATGAAAGTCTTGTGTGAAATATACCTTCTAAATGGTGTTATCAAACCTTCGACAAACCATTGATAATATTGAGAAGGATGAATGTCATAATATATTTTTGACAAGAGAGTTTTAAAAAGAACATCATACTCCCGCACACTCTCTTCCATTCCCTGTTGGATCTCCTTCGAGTGATGATGCTTTTGTGATCAAACTCAGGGATATGAAACTCTGCTAGGAAGGAATTCTTCAATGCGGTGTATTCTACCCTTTGTCGATGGGGTCATACTCCCTACACCAACTATGTGCACACCCTTGCAATGTTGTTACAAAATGAATTTCCTTCTGCTCTAGGGTAGTTATTCCTTTCATGTGTCATAGTATTTCACACTTGTTCACATGCTCAGTAGCATCCTCAATACCCCTATAGTCTGGGAAGTGTAAATACATCTCAAAAACACTTGGGGATGTAGGTGGGGTGCTTTTCCTCTAGATCCGAGCCTTGGTTCCCTTCGATGTTTCCTCCACCATATCCAATGGATCCACCAGGTCCTTTTCCTCCCGAACCTTTAGATCCACCTCCTATATTCGAAAATAAAAAAGAAGTGGTTGTTCCTAATGTTACCAAAGATCCCATTGAACTACGCGCCGATAGTTTGTGATGTTCTCCAACTATGGGTTGTATGTCTTGCATCACTCCCATATGCGATATCCAATCCTTATGTACATACATCTTGTTTAAATATCCCCCAAATATAGGAATGCATTATGCAACCATGGATGTTCCAAATGAGAAATTATATCTCTTGGGTGTAAATTGGCCACTCCCAATTTATACCAACTATGTTAATAATATTTCTTTTTTGATCTGGAAAACCAAGCACTAGGGGTTGGTTGTCAGGTGGGTTAAGATGCACATCAATGGCTCTTCTCTTTACATGTGATGAAATCTAATCAAAAGTTGAAGGGGCCTCTCTCCTATGCTTTCCAAGATGGGATAGCATAGACTACTCGAGATCTACATCCTCTATGTGAACCTCAAATCATTCATGTAATGTCTGCCTCCATAGATCCATCACACTTGCAATGTCATATTATCCAATCATCTCCCTTTCACAAGCTTCACTATACTTGAGTCATCTCTCCTCCCTTTCCTTTTTAGCCGCAATTTCCACCATCTTACTCCACCCTAGCTTTCTTAGATAAGCTTAGTTGGCCATGGGAAATAATTATAAACCCAAAGTAACGACCAAGAACTTCATAGCCAAAGGAATAACACACAAAAATTATCCTCTGGGCTCCCTTAGAAATTTGAACTCAACAACTTCTGGGAAGGGATACATAGAAATGGCGTATTCAAGAGTATAATCGGTTAGCACTCTCTTCCACTAGTTATCAATAGCACGTTTCTAAGTCAGATATGCATCTTGCAACCTCTAATAGTCATCTTGGTTCCATATGCATGATCTATAGTACCAACTTGATATGGTTGGGTATGTTAAAATACATTCATATAGTTATACTATGAAGTAGCAAAAAAAAGTCTCATACACTCATGGTATAGGTTCTCTTCTACCCATCTACGCATATCGAACTCAGCTCCAGTGTTTAATCTCTAAGAAAACTAATTCTTCATGGTTTTGAACCATGTTTCCACACTTTCCAAGGTCGGGAACTCTGTCATCACACATCACAAGGAAAAAGATGCATGTCATTTCTCACAACAACTTTAAAAAGAGTCTCGGTAATGGAACATAAATGTAGTCATATTTTATACCTTTATACTAATAGTCTAATCCCATGTGCATTGGCCTATCACCTAGTGGGTGCTGGGTGCTCACTCGAGGCATGTGTGGGTACCGAGTCTCTCCTTTATGTGAGTTTCATGAGAATGCATCATCTTAGGATAGATAATAAAATGCAAGACAAAAATAACTATAAAACATTCTTAAGAACTTAGAATGAGTTATCATCTCATTATATGCATAAAAGAGAAATAATAAAAAACATGTGGAGATGGGTCACACAAAAGGGAAATACATAAGTATTATACTCTTGAACACATAGATGATTTATAACATAGCATTATGTTCATACTAACATAGTTAATAACCCACATTACATCCCTTGAGGTCATAACGGATCCTCGTATAACTATGCAAAGCCAAGTCATGCATCAGGCTATATTATGCTTCATCATATTACAAAGAATAATGAAAACCCATCCCCTTAAATGTGGTCATCACTCATAGAGATATCCTAATACCTAACACATAACATCCTTCATCTGTTTCTCTAGGGATTTTCCTCCCTCTTCTTTTCTCTCTTTTTACCTTCTATATCCTTCTTCTACCGTGTGTGCTTGCATTTATAACCTTAGCGCACACCGCCGGCCTTCCAGAAGTTAGAGATCAGTCACCAAGTGTTGAAGTGTTCATACATGGGAGTATTCCTTCATAGATCTAAGCTCTCCACTCCTTGCAATAATATCTACCGGGACCTTCCATCGCATGCCTAGAATATTCTCTTTTGATCCCACAGATCCCGTTGGCACCTTATCCACAAGGGTCATGCTCTTCTTGTGTGTTTCTTGGGATGCCGAATGTGGATAAGTATAAAAATTGTTTTTCCTTTCACATGCACGTCATGTGTTTTGAAAAAATCTACTAGAATCCTTCCTGTGCACCCTTCTTCAAGTAGGTCCCGCATGCACATGTGCCTTCTTGTTATTATCTTATATTTTGGGGCCCAACAACAACTAACAAAGTGTCACTTATCAAGGTAAGAATATAAATTTTGTAATCTCTCCCAATGTAAACACTACCAACAAAAACAATAATATGAATGGTAATAATAAAAGAAACAATAAGTTTTTTTCATTCAATTAATGTTGTGGACTTTAATCATCCCGAACAACAATAACAACAACAACGAAACCCACTAATAAAATGTAGACCTAAGGTCCTAGTGAGAACCCAAGTGGATACCAAAACCAATTTAAAAATAAAGGGACATGGGCCCCAAAATCTAACTATAACAATCAATAGTTTAACAATGATACAAATTTCGACAGAATAGAATGAAAACCAAAGACCTCAGGATTACAATCCTGATTTGTATTATGGTTTTCACAGGGGTTCGCAGCGTGACACAAAAACATGTCACAATCATAACAAGTTTCTACAATTTTCACTAGAAGACCAGAGATAACTCTTTGGAGATGTGTTTGTGGTGATTCCAATAACACCAACACAAAACATAAATGTGGGGCTGGTTTCTCCTAACAACACAATATTTAGGATATGTAATGATCCTCTCCCCACACACCATAAGGATGGTAAACTAGATCACCATGGTTCAAACAAGGGTACTTTGGTGGGGTGAAATGATCATGAAGCTTCAAATTCATCAAACCGGTAGTGGCACCTCCTTTGGATGCTCGTTAGCAAACAAAAATTGTGCACCTTGTAGAGTTAGAAAATGATCCCGAGGTAAATACTACCACATGGGTCGAGATTATTCATCGCACCCACACCCATTTTACCATCGGTATTAGATGACATTCAACAAAAATTGCAAAGTTGGTAGGAGCATATGATCGATCAATGACTTAACAAAAACCTTTTCTCACATTTCGTTTATGGATTTGTTGAAGAACTCCACCACTCATAGATCTACTTTTTAGAAGTATTAGATCTCAGCCATTTGAGCAATGTTACTCCCCCTCAGGAGGCACAAGTAAACCACATAGAATTTTACACTTATCCTCTTAGGAAACCGAAGAGGGATGTTGGTTTTAATGAATTTGGATCAGTTTTACAGATGAATAATAATATATTAATTCTCTATATCTTCAATCGAACACCATTACACATATATAGGAGAGGATTCCCTATTATTATGGAACCACTCAATCCTATAATATCTCCTATTTAGTTGTGATTGTTACTCACGTAACAATACACAACTCAAATCATATGAGTTGTTAAAACAACTCCAACCAATATATTATTGTTAATATAACAATAATATAATTACTAACATTTGTATTTAATGAATACATAAATAATGTAAACATTAATATTAGTTTCCTAACATTCCCCCCCTTAATGTTTACATGGTAACATAAGAACTTTCACACTTCCTTTGCAGCTTGCCGCCTCTGCGCGCTCATGATCTTGGCACACACTCAAACTGAAGGTAGAAGAAGGAACACATCAACTTCTTATCGACCAAGCACTGTCGGGAACACATCTGACCGACGAGGATGGGAA
Source organism: Taxus wallichiana var. yunnanensis (assembly GCA_018340775.1). NCBI lineage: Eukaryota > Viridiplantae > Streptophyta > Pinopsida > Cupressales > Taxaceae > Taxus > Taxus wallichiana. The sequence continues at coordinate 621,567,119 of CM031239.1, forward strand.
CACGCTCAGGAATCATCTGCTTATCAACCAGTCACTCTAGGGAACACATCTGACCTAGCAGTGTGGGAACTCAAGCAGGAACACATCTGAACAACCTTCAATGGTTTTCAAGAGGCTAACCACAAACCTAGGTATGAACAGGAACACATCTGACTGTTCTACCTCATCAAGCCTCATGATGCTGCATTTCACTGTGTTATTTGTTCTGTACTATGTTTTTTTTGCATTTGGGGAAATAGGAAAAGCCACATACTCAACTGAAAAATTGAAAAACTGAAAATGGAACATTGGATCATGCTGATCATGTTCCCCCCTCAATGTGAACATTTCACTTATTCAACACACAACAGGAACTCTGAAAAAGAATCACACCAAGCTGAAATTCACACCACACAACTGAATCTGGAACACTGCAAAACTCAAAAACAAGTACTCACACTGCACACCTGTGCCACCAAATCATTCTGTGCGGCCCCGTCGTTGGTGACTGACGAGAGGTCGCTGTCTGACCTCCAGCCTCCGATGCCTCCATCCTCCATTTAGATCTGCTAACTCAGCAAGATGTGAACATGAAGTGCATTTGTTTCCACATTGATCTTATTCTTTTCTTCCTTCCCGCAATGTGAAACACTTTATTTTTTTTCGGACGTCGGGTAACACCGAAAATGCGTCCGTGAGGCAATTTTTTTTTTTTTACAAGTTTTGACTCACATAACAAAACTTTATGGTTTGACTAACCATATAACACAATTGACTTGGACAAGAAGACTCGACTAGACAGATAACCTAAAATCACCTATTTCAATTAACTTGACATAAGACACAATGAGACTTGACAATAAATAACGATACTATAAAGACTAAAATAAAATGACATCTAACAATGACACACTCTTCTTTATTTATTTATTTTTGACACAAGTTTTCTATTACTCTAAACAATACTAACCAAAGACATTGACCACTTAATTAAAAAATGGATGACAAAGAAACTTAAATATGTAAATATGCTATCACTTAAAATGTAATATTTAATTACATTTTATAACACAATGACATATACGATTGACCATATTTTAATTCTACACACTTAAAAGGACTAAACTAAATGAGATGTGTGGATTATATAAGACTCATTGAACATTAACGATGGAACAAATTAATTAAAGACTTCAATTCAATGGGATGATGTTTTAAGAGAAAATGTATGGAAAAATGAACGGACTCGTGAAAATGGTATAGATACGACTTGAGTATGACCGAACAACTACATGGTGATTGGAACTGTGCGTGAATGTTGACAATAACAAATAAATTTAAATAAAATAGGCACTAATATACCAACGGACTAAGACCATACAATTTGTCTAAATAAGACTTGCCTTTATCAACCTGCGTGATCTTCTTGTTTGATGGACAATAGTTGTTCAAATTTGAATCTAATCTCCACACGATGGGTGCGATTGCATGGACGTAGGAGAATGAACTATTGAAAATTGGTGAATCCGAGATCATACCCGTGCGGATCGTTCCAAACCAGAACATGCGTAGCAGATCTACATTCAAATACAGTCATCTCTGTCAATGCTAGGTGTGTCAGGAAAAATTGGATCGGTCAACACTGCTAAATCATTGAAACTGTTATGCGCACAGCTGAATCATATGCTCTGTATTGGTTTGCTCCACCAATGAGTACGAATGCCAATCAAAACTAATTCTCTCTTTTGGATTTCCGGCTCAAAAATAGGCGGCTGTTTAATGTGGATCTGATGCCACGTGTATGCAGGCTTGAATCGAGTGAATATAGTTGTAGACCGATTGATAAGATGCTCTGGTCTACCATCTATATCATTAAACACAATCGACCCACGTGTGCATACGTCTACAACCTGCAAGTACTGGCTCAAGCATGATGATACATATATGATATGGCCAATATATCTTGAGCAGGCTGTTAATATTCAACGTGAAAAAACTAATGGTGGAAGGACTGTAATCTAATGGTATTTGACCATCGTACAAATCCTCGAGTCACCTCTCGCCTGACGAAACATCATGCCAATAATTTGAACTCCATTGAGTATGCAAAGGATCAAATATGCTCTGATACCAATAATGAATTTGGATCAGTTTTACAGATGAATAATAATATATTAATTTTCTATATCTTCAATCGAACTCCATTACACATATATAGGAGAGGATTCCCTATTATTATGGAACCACTCAATCCTATAATATCTCTTATTTAGTTGTGATTGTTACTCATGTAACAATACACAACTCAAATCATATGAGTTGTTAAAACAACTCCAACCAATATATTATTGTTAATATAACAATAATATAATTACTAACATTTGTATTTAATGAATACATAAAGAATGTAAACATTAATATTAGTTTCCTAACAGGTTTTGTGTTTGACATTAGAAAAATTCAAATATGCCTAAATTACATATATATGTGACCCAAACTTTCATTTGCAAGTATGGATCTATAATAACTATGTTAAACATGTGATGTTTGATGATGGGGAAATAGTTAACATAGTTCCCTTCACTTTCCTCCAAAAACTAGGATATGGAGAAACAAATTGTTCCTCAACATGAAATACGCTAAGGGGTTATGATAGCCTCAAAGAAAGTTCAATAGGGACTATAGTGTTACCGGTTACCTTAGGACATAATATGGTTCTCAATAAATTCTATATTGTAGATTGAGAAACTAACTATAATATGATTCTCGGCCTCCCATGGATACATCACATGAAAGTGATACCCTCCACATTGTTTTAGGAAGTAAGATTCCTGCACTTAGGGAAGGTCTGCATAGTAAAAGGTGACCCAAAACCTATCGATATACACCTATAAAATTTGAAGAAGAGACAAGGAGTTCATTATGAGTTTGAGCTTCCATAAAATCAGCTTAACAAACTTAATGGTTCAAAACCAAAAAAATTACCTCCCACAACAGAGTTATAAGTCATGGGATTCATCAAGGGTATCCATGTGGTCAAGGATGAAACCATTTTCATAGAGATGGTTTTGTTAGGAATTGTTATCCAAAATGTGCCCCTGCTCATTTTTGTGGCTAACTCCTTGTGTTCTTACCTCTCTTGTGCCTCAGTCTCCATTTTTGATTTTTAGGCACTCAAATCTTTCTAAAAATGGCACCATTGGATAGAGCTCTCTCTCAACTTTCCAGAAAGGTAAAGTTTTCCTCCTAACTCCTCATATTTTTCAAGTTATGGCTCGGTGGAGTTTTTGTGGGAAATTTTCCCTTAGGAGGCCCGCGGCCAATAGGAAGCTGCCATGTGGCAACTGGAGTGGTGGAGCGTGGGGATTTTTGGAAAAATTTTCCAAATGCAAAAAGAGGTAAAATTCAAATTTTTCCACTGATCCGTTTGGGCTGTTTTTGCCCTAAATCTTCAAATGGCCATAAATTTCGATCCAGAGCTCGAATTTTCACGTTCTTTATATCAATGGAAAGATGGTAAAATTATCTACATGATTCCATGGTCAATTTTGAATTTTAGTTCAATTTGGAGGGAGAAAATCAAAAATTCTTCTAGTATGTGCCCATGGGCCAGAACGACGTTTCAACAACCAATTTTAATGCGAAATGGGTCACATTCTTCTCCAAAGTATGGTAAAAATGTCGGCGAATGGGTTTGTAAGGACCTACATGCTATTTTTAATGCATTTTGGTTAATGAGGAATGGCTCCCATGTTTTTCACATTTTCTCTCTCTGGCTCGACCAGTACCATGCACCGTAAAATCCAGATTTGGCTCATTTTTCAAAGGGGGAACACTTTTTTACACAAAGAGCTTCTTTTTCACCTTCAACTAGTGATTTTGGCAAGTATCGGACCTTCCAGGATTGTAATAAGTTTTTCTGCCTCTTTGGTGTTGGAATACAAGGTTTTTATGTTGAAAATCACAATGCGAGGCTCTGTGAATGTTCTCGAGTCCTTTGTTTGTATTGTCTTGTTTCATTTCGTGAGCTTTGATTACGATTATCAACTTTGTGCATGATGTTCTATGTTACAATTTCTGATTTGTGTCAATTTGCATGAGCAAGAAGTGCTCACCACTCCTTTGGTGTATCACCCTTATCAGTTTAGTTTTAATTTTTGCATTTCTTATCCCTGTCTCCTTGCAAATTAGGATAAAATTAGGATCTGAACCTCTGCAGTTGTGCAAATAATAGATCTAATCAGAGGAGTTTGAGGAACTAGCCTCTAATCTAGAGATTCCTCTCTCATTTTACAAGTCCCACACTTGGAGAGAGGTTTCAATGTTGTGCAATCACACTGGATGCCTAAAACATCAACTTAGAAACCTGATTTGCATCCAGGGGTGCTGCTGATTTGCAACAACAGTTTTGGCATGCCCGGTGGGACCTTAGAGGTCTCATTTTTATCGCAGCAAAGTTGATGTGCATCTACTACAATTTTCTTGCTTGAAAAGAGCTATAAATTGTACATCTGGCGACTCCAAAGGGAAGAATCAGCTGGGTTTAGCAGTGTAGGCCTGAAAACTCATGAGAAGAATCACCACAAGGTCAAGAGCTGGAGAAGAAGAGGCACTGTTTGAATATATGTAGTTATCTCCAAGAATAAGGCAAAGTGGGAGGAGAATCCAAAGGTCTCCATCTCCACCAAACAAAACACTCTCAACTCCTCCACATGGTAAGCCTTTCATTCAATCAACAAGGGTTCTAAGGCCAATTAGAATGGCACAAAACAACCCCTATGTCAATTTCACTGGCAACATCCCACTTGCTCTCAATGCACAAAATCCAATTCCAATTGCAGCCTTGAAGAACATTCCATAATTCACTGGAGAGAATCAGACTACTCCTGGTGATCATGTTAAAGACATTGCCAACCTTTGTGCAATTCATGAAATCAATGAGATGCAAGTGGCTGTAGAATTGCTGGCATCTTCATTCAAGGGGAAGGCTTTGCAATGGTTTAGAAGTCTTGCCTCGGGTTCTATTCGAGTGGAACCAGCTATGTATAGCACTTCATGAGCAATTTGGAGAGAAGGGAGACAACTTGTCTCTTTTAGAGAAGCCGACAACCATCAAGAGAGCTCCCAATGAGCAACTGACTAATTTCAACTTCAGATTTCAAAGGACTTGGGAGAGAATTCCGGTGGCAATCGAGGCCAACGAAGAAGGTGCTTTTGTTTACTATCTCAAAGCTCTAAATTCGACATTTTTATGTTGATTCAGTCCATGGGAGGCATAACTATCCCTATGGCTTATAGCATTGCCATTAGGGCTGAAAATTGTTTGATCCAAGCTGGCAAACTAGCCCCTAGACCTCCCATGCCATTGTTTCCAAGTTTAGAGAGCCCAAACACTAATCAAGCACCTAATTTGGCTCCTTCTCCCACTCCTAGAAATCAGAATTCAAGTGAAGCTTCCACTTCATCTTCTAGTGCCTCAAATGAACTTCAAGAAGTCATGAAGCAATTGCAAAATTTAGGTAATGAGCTGGTTACTCTCAAGAGGCAACAAGCCCAAAGTTTTAGACCTTCCTTCCAGCCTCAAGCTTAGCCTAATAGGCAGCCATATCAACCTCATAGACCACCCAATCTAGCTACAAATCTAAATCAAGCAAGGCCTCCTGCCAACAGACCATTTCAGCCCTATAATCCTAATGTCATATCTACCTCTAAGGCATTGGTACCAACACAAAAAACGTTGCTCGGGAGTATGATTGGTGTTTTCCATGCAATGAACCTCACAACCAATCTATGTGCTTCAATGGTGCTTTGAATCAAGAATTAATGGTGACAACTACTGGTGTGGAGGGTGAGGGCAGTCAAGGAAACAACTAACAACAAGAAACATTCCAACAGCAATCAGCCCCAAATGACACCACATTGGTAAACTGGCAAGTAGAGGATTTCTATGGCATGAATCAAGTAGTTTCTCAAGGTGTTGTAGCCAACACAAGGTCAAAAAGAAGGAATTTGGGTGAAGAGCAGCCATTAGCTCCAACCAATCCACAACCTTCCATGGATCCAAAAATGGTTGACAAACAAAATCCAATTTCAAATGCACAAGGGTAGCCAAGAACAGCTCCTAGACCAACTCAAATACCATTTGTTGCTGCCCACATGCAAGGAGTGAATGTACCAACCAAAGGACAACAAAGAGATCCTTCATCACCATTCAAGTTATCATTGATCGATGAAGAAGAAAAATGTAAATATATCAATGTGGGAATCCCTATCTATCCCGGGCCAAAGAGATTTTCAACAAGCTACCATGAAGGATTGGCCAACTTCAAATCAGCGAGTTCGGATGCAAGAGAAAGTGCTCACAAATGCTGCCCACCTTAAGGGAATCATGGAGGACAAAGCCAAGGTAAAATGTTGAAGCCCCCTCCTTTTTATGTCTCATTAATCATTGAAACCAATTAGTGCACAATTGCATGATTGATTCCGGGGCAAGTAGTTCGGTGATGCCCAAGCAAATAGCTTGATCAGCTAGGACTTCAAGATGAAACCATATCCAAAGGGTGGTGCGGTTGGATGGGACAAAGATAATAACTTGATCGGGGTGATTAAAAGCTTGAGTCTTACTTTACATGCCTGTCCCAACGTGGTTGTTTTGCAAGATGTCTCGGTAATAGACCTTCCACCACTCTTTACCCTATGTTTTTCAAGGGATTTCACAGCTAAGATTGGAGGTTACTTGTCTGCTGATAGGTCACACATGCTATTCAGAACAAGATATGGAACCAAAGCCACAATCAGGTCTGAACCTATTGCAAACTTTCACATTAAACCTTACACTCCAAGTCAAATTAATGCCAATTGTTCGGCGTTTGATCAAGAGGATTATCTAATCACCGATGAAGCTAACACATAGGTTGGAAGCATCCCGGATCTAACTCTTGATGAATGGGAAAACAAGGTACATGCTTTTGATCCTTATCAAGAAGTAGAAGAATATGAGCTAGGGGTCTATTGCATACATGAAGAAGATCAGCCCATTCCTAGCATCACCAAGCCAAACCATAAGGATGACAATGAGGTATGGCAGCTATTTTTTTATGGATCAAGGAGTAGACAAGGTGCAGGAGGTGGAGCCATGCTTGTTTCACCTCAAAGAGTAAAGTACTATTCAGCTTTTAGATTTCATTTTTCATGCTCCAATAACACTGCTGAATATGAAGCCTTGGTGCAAGGGATGCATTGGCAATAAAGAGAGGAATAAAGAACTTGCAAGTCTTTGGTGACAGTGAATTGATTGTAAATCAGGTCAAGGGATAGCATGCTACCAAGAATGATCTACTTAAGTGCTACAAGAACAGGGTGTGGGACCTCATGGAAGATTTTGAGGGTTTTGGCATCAAATCCATTCCTAGGAAAGAGAACCAAGCTGCTGACAGGCTTGCAGCAGTAGGGGCAGCCTTTGACATTGTGGAAAGCATTCAACAGGACAAGGTACAACCAAACATCCATGTGATTGTGAGGCCTTCAGTGCCGGATAACAATGTCAATTGGCAAGTGTTTGAGAATGACCAGAAAATCATCCATTTCTTGTAAGAAGAAGCTGAGTTCTCAGCTAAGAATCAAGAAAAATTGGAACAGCAATATGGTGACCAAGTGGTACAGCTGAGAACTAACAAGCTGCCCAAGGGACTTATCACTTTGGAGTCCATTTTTAATCCCAATGATCAGTTTAGGAAGGAGAAAGCAAACATTTAGGTCAAGAGAGAGGATTTAGTATCCATCTTGGTGGAAGAGAACAAACCATTGCAAATTGGAAAGATGACAACTGAACAAGAAAGGTATGAGTTCATGCAGCTATGTCAAGAGTTCCCTGATGTGTTTGCTTGGAGCTATGAAGACTTGAAAGGTTTCAATCCTAACTTAGCTCAGCATACCATTGAATTGGATCCAAATACTAAGCCTGTCAGGCAGAAACAAAGACCAGTCAATCCACACATGGAGCCTCTCATGAGGAAAGAATTGAACAAGCTGATTGAGTCAAGGATCATATTCCCAATCAAGCATTCTAGTTGGGTTTCCAACTTGGTTCCAGTCAGAAAGAAGAGTGGAGAGATCAGATTGTGTGTTGACTTCAGAGACTTGAATAGAGCATCTCTCAAGGACCATTACCCACTCCCTTCCATGGAGCAAATCTTGCAAGTTGTGGGCGCTCAGAGAGGTTTTCACTACTTGATGGCTACTCGAGCTACAATCGATTATGGTGAAGGAAGAAGACCAATTCAAGACAGCCTTCACAACCAAATGGGGAACTTATGCATACGGAGAAATGCCATTTAGGCTATCCAACGCTGGTGCTACCTTCCAAAGAGCAATGGACATGGCGTTCAAAGGTTTGATTAACGTGTAGTGCTGATATACCTTGATGATATCACTATTTTTTCCAAAATGCAGCAAACCACCTCTCTCATTTGAGACAAGTCTTCACAAGGTGCGGGAGATTTGGAGTGTCTTTGAATCCTAAGAAGTGTATCTTTCTTGCACATGAAGGAAAGCTCCTTGGCCATATTGTCTCCAAATAAGGATTAGCAATTGATCCGAGAGAGGTTGCGACCATAAGAGCCTTTGTCATTGCTAAGCCACAAGAAAGCCCTTCGAGTTTCTTGGGGAGAATAAAATTTGTCGGAGGTTTGTCCCAGATTTTGCAGCCCTTGGCAAACCTATCACCAAAATGTTAAAGAAAAGCATGGATTTCAAGTGGATAGCGAGAAGGCAAGGAGATTTTTGAAGAAATCAAAGAAGCCACCTCTCAAGCACCAACTCTTATCAACCCGGACTTCTCCAAGGATTTCATCCTCTATGCATTTGGAGGTGATGATACTATTTCTACCATTTTGGTATAGCGAGAACAAGGACAACGATGAGAAACCAATTGCTTTCTTCACCAGAGCCTAGATGACTATGAGGTGAGGTATTCTTTTATTGAGAAGCATGTACTTGCAGCAATCGAAGCTTGAAGAAATTCAAGCATGTAGTCTCAAACAACAAGGTACAGATTGCTGGTCTCTCATGTCTTTGGGGTTAAAGACTTCCTCCTCAACAAGGATTTGAATGAGAAAAGGGTAGGTTGGATCACTCGTGTCATGGAGTATGACATTGAGATCAAGGTCACCAAGCTAGTAAGAGGAAAAGGATTGTGTGAGCAGCTGATTTTGGGGAAGCAAAAGAAGTATGCAATGAAGAAGAGGTTGTTTTGACAATTCAAGACAGCCATGAGCCAAGTGGCACTCAAGAAGAAAATAATGTTGTCCCCACTCCTTGCTGGACCCTAGGTATAATACACTTCCTAAGCACAGCCTATGCCCTCCCGGGATGAACAAGACCCAAAGAAGACACTTGAGATTGCGGGTTGTCCCATATGCCATTGTTGATGGAGTTTTGTTCAAGAAAGATGTGAATGGAGTGCTTCTTTGAGATGCATTAGCACAAATCAGATTCATAGGGTGTTGGAAGAGTTCCATGGTGGACCAGCTAGGGTGGTCATTTTGCACCAAGAGTGACAGCTCTAAAAATTATGAAGGCTGGTTATTATTGGGCCAATATTTTCAGTGATTGCTTTGCATGGATCAAGAGGTGTAAGAATTGTGCATTCTTCACAGGAAAAGAGAGACTTTCTGCCCTTCCATTGCATCTAATCTCGGTTGACCAGCCATTCATGCAATGGGGTTTGGACTTCATTGGAGTCATTAATCCCAATTCAAGTCAAGGGCACAAATGGATTTTGATAGCCACAGACTCCTTCACCAAGTGAACTGAAGTAGTAGCACTCAAAGAGGCAAATGAGTCTAGCATCTTAGACTTCTATGAGGGCATAAGTAACTGATTTGGCATACCTGCTACAATAATCTCGAGATAATGCATTGGCATTCATTGGATCCAAAGTGACCGAGTGGGATATCAAGAATGGGATCTACCTAAGTACTTCATCAAACTATTACCCTCAAGGTAATGGCCAGTGAGTCTACAAATAAGAACTTGTTGAGGATCATTAGGAGAACTCTTGATGAGAATCGAGAGGTCTTGGCATGCCAAACTGAAATCAGCCTTATGGGATGATATGATAACTCCCAAGAGATCCATGGGTAACTCTCCATTCAGGCTTGTCTATGGAAGAGAAGCAATCTTTCCCATGTCCCTTGATTTGCCAACATTGGAACTCATGAAACAGATTGGAGTTGCTAGAGTTTGGGCCCATGGAGGTGAGATATGCGAGTTGATGGAGCTCCAGAGATCAAAGATTAGGCATCCCAAGAAATGGAAAAGGATCAAGCTTTGATCAAGAAGACCTTTGATAGGAAGGCCAAGAGTAGATCTTTCCAAGTTAGAGATATAGTGTTAAATGGGATGCGAGATAGAGTAAAACCGGAAGGCATTCAAAATTTGATGCCGGTTGGAGTGGCCCATACATGGTCACGAAGTGCAAGAACAACAATGCTTTCCAATTGGCTTCATTGGATGGTGAAGAACTGCAGATTCCAGTCAATGGAATCTATCTCAAGTATTTCTTCTAAAGGGAAATTCTCCACCTTGTAAATATTAGCTTAGGTTTCCATTCCTTCAAGTGCTTGTGCACATTGTTTTGTTGTAGGTTAGTTTTTCTTTCCTAAGTGCTTTGGCACAGGCTTGTTGTCCCTGGAGATGTTTTGTAGTCCTTGCTTCCATCAAGTGATATTCCATCTTCCTCCTTGCAACATTCTAAGTCAATTGGGGTTCCAAACAGAAAATTTGATGACTCCATGCCCAATGGGCTGCTTCAGGCAACTGGTATCTTCATCTAGCAGGCAGATGACCCCTCTGAGTCACCAAAATTGTTATCCAAAATGTGCCCCTACTCATTTTTGTGGCTAACTCCTTGTGTTCTTACCTCTCTTGTGCCTTAGTCTCCATTTTTTATTTTTAGGCACTCAAATCTTTCTAAAAATGGCACCATTGGATAGAGCTCTCTCTCAGCTTTCCAGAAAGGTAAAGTTTTCCTCCTAACTCCTCATATTTTTCAAGTTATGGCTCGGTGGAGTTTTTGTGGGAAATTTTCCCTTAGGAGGCCCGGCCAATAGGAAGCCGCCACGTAGCAACCGGAGTGGCGGAGCGTGGGTATTTTCGGAAAAATTTCCAAATACAAAAAGAGGTAAAATTTGAAATTTTTCCCGCCGATCCGTTTTGGGCTGTTTTTCCCTAAATATTCAAACGGCCATAACTTTCGATCTAGAGCTCGGATTTTTGCGTTCTTTATATCAATGGAAATATGGTAAAATTATCTACATGATTCCATGGTCAATTTTGAATTTTGGTTTAGTTTGGAGGGATAAAATTAAAAAACACTTCTGGTATGTGCCCATGGACAGAACTGACGTTTCAACAACCAATTTTAATGCAAAATGGGTTGCATTCTTCTCTAGTATGGTCAAAAATGTCAGGGAATGGGTTTGTAAGGACCTCCATGCTATTTTTAATGCATTTTGGTCAATGAGGAATGGCTCCCATGTTTTTCACATTTTCTCTCTCTTGGCTCGACCCATGCACCTTTGTAAAAGCCGATTTGGCTCATTTTTCTAAGGGGGAACACTTTTTTCGCACTGAAAGCTTCTTTTTCACCTTCAACAAGTTATTTTGGCAAGTATCGGACCTTCCAGGGGATTGTAATAGGTTTTTCTGCCTCTTTTGTGTTGTAATACAAGGTTTTTGATGTTGAAAATCACAATGCGAGCTCATGAATGTTCTCGATCCTTTATTTGTATTGTCTTGTTTCATTTCGAGCTTTGATTATAGTTATCAACCTATGCATGATGTTCTATGTTGCAATTTCTGATTTGTGTCAATTTTCATGAGCAAGAAGTGCTCACCACGCCTTTGGTGTATCACCCTTATCGAGTTTAGTTTTAATTTTTGCATTTCTTATACTGTCTCCTTGCAAATTAGGATTAAATTAGGATCTCGAACCTCTGCAGTTGTGTAAATAATAGAGATAATGAGAGGAGTTTGAGGAACCAGCCTCTAATCTAGAGATTCCTCTCTCATTTTGCAAGTCCCACACTTGGAGAGAGGTTTCAATGTTGTGCAATCACACTGGATACCTAAAACATCAACTTAGAAACCTGATTTGCATGCGGGGGTCTTGCTGATTTGCAACAACAGGAACCACAACAAATACATGTCAAGTTTTTAGAGAAATATCTACCCATTTTCCTCTCGTTTGATTTTATGGGCATAGGAAATTCCCTAGGACTCGGTTCTCTCCTAGTAGAAGAATTTTTATGGTAGAAGAAATAGAGGTAAAGGAAGAGGATAAGAAGAATGATCCAACCTCCATTTTATTGAGTAGATGTTGGACTCTCCATTTCAATGGAGCCAAATATTTTTTCGATGTTGGGGAGGTGTAATCCTTACTTCTCTCGATGGAAGGGTTATTCCACTTTCCTTCAAGTTAAAGTTTGAATGCACAAACAATGGGCTGAATATGAATCCCTCCTTCTTGGCCTCATTGTAGTGAAATGGATGGGTGTTGGTAATATTTGAGTACTATGTGATTCACAACTAGTCGCAAAAAAATTATCGAGAGGTATACATGACTAAGACCGAACATCTACAACTCTATAAACTAGAAATTATTAGTCTAACATAGTTTTTTGACTTCATATCAATTGAAGGAGTTCTATGAGAAAAAACATTCTTGTAGAATCTATAGAAAAATTTTATTCCCACTTCAGCCCAAATAATGAGTTAGAAGATACATTCTTCACGGTATTGGTTTGTAGCTTTGAGCCTTTGGTTTGCAAAATACTGGTAATTCCAATGTTGACATATGTAGAAGTTGAGAATGGAACTACCACCCTGCACCATGTTGAAATTGATTACGTAAATCTAGGGTATTTGAATGCGTACACAAATTAGATCTCACTCACTATCAAATTGACCATTCTCTTACCTCACACTCTTCTTCCTACTTTGGAAATCCCATAATAGAGTCTTCCCTAAGGAAGATATCAAAATATATGAGGTGGGAGAAGAGGGGGACTTTGAACTACCTCCACCCTTGCCTAGTTTTGAGGAGGGTAACGCCTCCTTGATTTAAGGGATGATTGATATAAATATTGGGATAGAGGAAGAACCAAGAATTTTGAAACTAGGATCTTATCTAATAGAAGAGGAGATAAAAATACACATGGAAATCTGAAAGAACACTCAAAATCCTTCTCGTTTAATTACATGAAGATGATGGGTATTTTTCTAGGTGTTTCAATCCATAATCTCATCACTAGGATGGATATTAAACCAATTAAAAAAGTCAAGACCTATGAAGCCAAAGGTTTCTCTCATTGTAAAAGAGGATGTGATGAAACTCTTGCAAGTAGGGTTCATGAAACAAGTTTACTACTCACAAGGGTATCCAATATTGTCCCCTGTTCTCAAAAATAAGGGAAAGGTCCACATTTTTATTAAATTTCAAGACATTAATAAAGCATGTCCCAAGCATGATTTTCTAGTGCCCTCTATCGATGTTATTATTGATGTAATAATTGTTTATGATTTGTTATCTCTCATGGATGGGTTTTATGGGTACAAACAAATTAGGATTTCTGAGGAGGATCAGAAAAAGATAAATTTTATCACTCCTTGGGGAACCTATTACTATGTTGTCATGCCATACGGGATGAAGAAGGCTGGAGAAACTTACCAACATTCCATGACATATTTTTTCCATGATCTTATCTACAAAACAACTGAGTCTTACGTTCATGACCTCCTAACCAAAGATAGAAAATGGTGCAATCTCCCCAAGGTCCTTCATATCATTATCTCTCGGTTCATCGAATGCGGTGTCAACTTAAATCCATATAAATTCATATTCAATATAACAAGAGGAAATTTATTGGGATACATCATATCTTCATGATGGATTGATGTAGATCTGGATAAAATATGACTAGTACATGTAACATTCCCATTTTAAGACTTTAGAAACAAGGGAATTTTTTTTTGAGTAATGTTCCTATTCTAAATATGTAATTCAAACACACATTCCAAAACAACCATTCTTATAACAGAGATAACCATATGCAAATTGTAATGATTCAAAACTACTACCGATCTATTCATTTCATGACTCGGAAACTAGGATCTATTTATGTTTAACACTAAGTATTGAATACTTTTCTCAGTATACTACGTATACTTGGTTCTCTTACCCTATTCGGGTATTGAGTGATCTGTCTAAGGAACCTAAGCGAATAGTTGTTACCAATATTCATTTACATCATGATCCTTAGACTAGGTGACATAGGATAACGCAACCAAGAGAGCTTGCAATACTTTGGCCAAAGATTTTAACATATTATTCGTATTACTTATTCCTTGATGGCATACTCATCAATCCGGAATATGTCCTTCACCCCACTCTATTGTTATCTAGAATTTCCTCTACTGACTTTCTTTAGTCCTCTTGCCCAAGGTTTATCCCTAGTTCTGGTTAACATTGTAGGTTATGATAGGAAGGAGCTCACAAAGACTTAGGATATATTGGCATACTGGGTCAACCTAGGTCAACCCTATGTGCCAAGATACCCTGAGTCCTAGAGGGCTACTTCGTATCGCAACTACACTACTACCCAGTCCTAGAGAGAAACTAAGTTCAAGTCTAAAAGTGAATAGATCTAGACGATCAATGTAGAAGGGTGTTGCCACATGTCAACTATAGTTTTGAATCCTTGAGAAGATCTTAATCTTCTCAAAGGTACAACCCTGCAGTCAACATGTGCCGAATCCTACAAGAAAACCTCATCGAGATATACATACCCTTAAGAGATTATTAAAGCTAAATTAATTTGGATTCCTAAAGGTAGATTTTAGCAACCCTTCCCCGACACTAATGCAACTCTCCTAAGTTCCTTTCCAAATTAGGTTCCATTCACCCTCGCGAACTTCCTTAAATTAAGATTGCTTTTGATGTTGGCTAACGTTGGTCAACAAAAAACCATTGAAAATTAAGGACAAAACCTCTCAATTTTGATTCAAAGTGATTTAACTAATCACGGAAGTGTAACAACCACAGAGGTTGTAACTTGGTAGGCTTTATTAAATGAAGTCTAATGATTGTATTCATATCTCCCTTTTTTTTTACTTTTTAATAAGAGAGGAAGATTCTTCCTCTTAAGTTCTAGGGTTTAACATAGCCCTTATGTTCCCTACAAAGTTCGTAGTTGTCATTTTATGTTCGTCACACGTTACCTTAATAATATGAATTATTTAGATAAGAACATTGATTATCTACAACTTATTTAGTTGCTTCATGTTTAGGGAAAATACTCTAATTCCCTTTTTCCTACTTATCCAAGAACACTCATCGAAACATATAATTAACATGAAGAACATCAACATAATAGGATTCCATTTCTTGTGCAAAATTACAAGATAATTTACATAATCCATGCAAGTAAATTCTCAATCTATATTTCCTTTTCAAAGCTTATACATTTACAACTTATCCATTACACACAAACCGCATGTGACATTGCCTTCATTCAAAAGAGAAATTTTTTATTTTCAATACAAATTAAGAACAAATCATAGTTCTTCATAAGAACAAACTTAGATCAGCCAATGCATCATATAAGTTTTTGCCTTCTTTTATCACTTACGAAGTCCATCTCAGAAAATTGCTAGCTTGGGTCGTTCAATGAACTGAGCATGATAAGAACTAATCCTTAAAATGAAGTGCATTCCACTAATTGTTCCAATAAAACAACCCTACTTTAATGAACAACAAGTAATTCATACTCCCTCAGCATAAGTAATATCAATAAAAAGAAGAGCAATACTAAACATGTTTAACAAAAGAAGAACAAAATATAATCTATATTACCTATCCTATAAATTAAAGTATAATTGATTCCATCAATTATCTTTACCAAACAACAAAACATAACATATCATTGTTTCCAATCTACCAAATATAATACAACTCATATCTTTACTATAAGATACAGAAGTATTTACAACATATTCCCTCTTGGATGATTCATCTCACTTTCAAGTAAAAAGAAAAGAAACTATTTCATTTTCCAAAGTACATAATCATCAACCAAGCTGAAACAAGTGTATATCATGATTTAAACAGTTCCTTTAAAGTAACTCTACTTTAAAATTTAACAAATTAAGGTATTCATCAAATCCGATTCAAATAAAATAAATATAAGGAGAAGTGATAGATTAATAGTCAACAACAAGTTACAATTTCATTTGCTAACCTAACTTCCATCGAAAACATTATAATAATGGAGTTCATACATAGTCTAAGGATAGTAAGTTTCACAATTGTATTCTCACAAAGACTTAACAATATTTTATTGGACAATAACAGCCTCAAGAGAGCACAATAGAATTTTTCCTTCATAGAACACTTTACCATCCAATAGTGAAGTTCCATCAATCCTTTCAATAACTATTCTCTTTTAAACTCGATGATAAAATAGTGAAGTTCAAACACACTCCGCAATGGATTTGAATCACAATTAAACTTTCAAGACCTAACATTCATTTACTAGACCAAACAAGAGGTAAGAGGTCTGAGTAGATGCTAAACACTCAAAACTTGCCAACAATTCAGCTAAAACAGAACTATCTCAATAGTATATCACTACAAGAACTACAGGTTGAGATTCCAAATAAAAACATGCAACAAGTCAAGTTTTCAATCAATATCTTTAAGAGTTTATCTAATCAATCTACTAAGTCATGCTTCTAGTTTTCTCTTACATATGCAGTATATTAAAAATATTCTGAAACTAGAACCACACCATACAATAATAAACTCCTTTTAAAACACGAGATCAAACAAATAGTACATTCGAGTCCAAAGACTAAATACAAATCTGAACACAATATACAACATAAGCTCCCAAAAGGGTCAAATCATTCAAATACTTTCAACCAAGTTCGATAACAACATGTTCCCTTCCTAGTTTATAAAATAATCAAAAGCTTATAATATCCGAACCAACACATCGTTCGAGTCACCTTTTAAAATTACAAACACCAAGTAACAAAACAATTGTACAAGGATGTATCAAAATATCACAATCTCAAATTCCTAAATACACCAAAGATCATAAAGCTTGATCGAGTAAGAAGAAACTTCTTATAAAATAGTTCATTCTATGAACAACTAGCTTCCATTTCAGTTAGAATCCTTTCAAACCTAGTTTCCCATACTTGAATGTAATATACTTAACAGAGTCTCGATCCAAATTACTATAAATCATGAAAGCTAGGTTCATATGAACATTCAATAATAGCTAAATAGTCATAAGAAATAATTCACAAGCACCATGCCTTAAGCAGCTATGAACACAGTAAAAATTATCAAAGATAACAAACCCAAGTTCAAGTTCGATACTATTCCAAAAACAATCAAGTTTGCACAGGATGAAACAAAAATTTAACCATGTATCAAGCTTTCTCCAAAGGCATGCAAGTTTCAATAATAGTCGTGTTTCTTGTAAGAAGAAAATACAAAACTAAACCATATACTCGGCTTATCCATAGTTCCTATGAATTTCAGTAATAGTCAATGCTTTTCGCAAGAAGAAATACAAAACTAAACCATATACTAGCTTATCCATAGTGCCTGTGAATTTCAATAATAGTCAATGCTTTTTGCAAGAAGAAATACAAAACTAAACCATATATGGTTTTTCTTATGCATGCAAACTTTGCAACAGTCAAAGTTTCCACAAGGTGATACAAAACAAGCCATTTACGGATTTATTCATAGTCCAATTAACCATGAAATAAAATGCTAACATCATAGAGAAAATAATCTCTACAATGGTTCCATCCACCGAAACAAGTTTCCAATCAAATAGCTCGAACCAGTTTGTGAGTTTCCATAAGTACTAGAGTTGCTTACCAGCTCAGGTATATAAAACACAACAGTTTGCAATACTAAACTCAACAAATACAGATAGATCTCTGTAACAATTAAAGACCACAAAAGAAGTCAAAACCAACAACAATTTCAAACCAATGAAGAATCCAAACAAAGTGATCAGGTTTTGTTCACACATGCATAGTTCCTTGGTGAAAAAGGTAATGCAAAACAAGATTCCAAAAGAATTAAGTAAAACACAGTTTCAAAACCTGAAATACAAGTTTTACAAAACCCATCAATAAATTTACCAGATAAAGCATGAATGCACAGAACTCATTAGAGCAAAGTTGTGTTAATGAAAACAGTTAGAGGAAAGCAAGATATTTTAACAGTTAGGGCCTATCATGCCTAATAGTATCGCTAGTAAATTGAAGAAGACCTCTAGCTAAGCTCGCTTCTTCCTTCTTGTCCACAAAAGACCAAACAATAACATACTTCTTCCAAAATGCCTCATATACCCTCCATGAAACAAAAATATATTTGAAACCTCCAAAATAGCCATGTAGTGTAGTTTAAACTACTGGTTCGAAAAACCAGAGCACATGAAGAGAGAAAAATGGAGAGCATGCAAAATGAAAAAACCAAAAAAAAAAATCCGTTGGCATGCCTTCCAAAGCGATCGGGCTTGTGAAACAAAGTTCATTAATTACATTAATTCCATATCTCCCACCCAATCTTCCTTTCCACCACCTGCCAAGTCTGGCAAGTTCCCAATAAAAAATAACATGCGTTTCCATTTCTAGTGATACTGCCACCTAGGCCTCCGCCAACCCAACTAGCCCCTACCAAAGTTGGTAGTCCCGCATGTCCTTTCATCCTTATCAACAACATTAATGCCTTAGGAACCATCACCCAATACTTGCGACCCCTTAGGTTCCCCTTCATGCCATTAGTTTAGGGTAGATTACTAGCTTAGGTTAGATCTTAGGTAGAGTTAAAGTTTATACCTTAGGATATAACACTAACCACTAACCCCCAACATAGGTCCTTAGAAATTAGGTTAGATAACTCCACATAGGTAAGTAATCAAAAATACAATAGCTTTTAGAAACTAGGTTAGATCACTAAATAACCTTGTAGTGTTAGGTTCTAGTTTTTATACCTAAAGAACCCTTCTCACTCTTTAGTACTAGTTTAAGTTAGAAACAAAATTGTATCCAAGAACATAGATTGGGTAGGAATACTTTGACCTAGCTTAGGATTCTATAATTCAATCCTGAATAGGGTCCTGGGTATCCCTTATGCCGTGTACAGGCTGTATGCCTATTTTATTAGCAATGACCTGTCTTGGTCGATCTTCAAAGACCCAAGCCAAACAACCTACTGAATGGAAGTTTGTTCACATAGAAATCAAAGAACTTGCAACAACAAAGTTCAGTCCAGTGTACCTTAACACATGAAATGTCAATTTTACCATTCATTCAATAGAGCAGTTTTAAAACATTCCTTGGATCACTGAAATTGATCCAAGGATGAGTCAGATAAAAGACAAGTTTACAACTCTTAAACCAGATTGCAAATCACCTACCAGAAGTGAAAAATAGATTTAGAGAAGGCATACCGGTTCGATCAAAGGTCTTAAGAGCAAAAAGACTTATCCATATCAAGGATGATTTCAAATAACCAAAGAACATGTCATATAAGGAAAATCACATATCAACACTTGAATGCAAAGGAGGAAAATAACAACAATCAAGGGTGTTACATGCTTCCTCCTACAAGAATCATCATCCCAATGATTACATCTTTTAACAATTTACATAAAGGACAGTCAATTCATTCACCTCTCTTATCCTAAGTCGAATATTTAAAAACCTTATAGTTTCTAGAAATTATTATTAAATAAATTTTTATTCAAATCAAGTAAATATATTCCCAAAATTGGCTTACTTAATGTCATAAAGGATAAATTCATATAATTTTATCAGTCAACAAATTCAATTCTGTTCAAATAGATATGGAAAAGTAGTTTGCATATCCTCTAGAGTTTCCCAAGTTGCACTCTCCTTGTTAAACTGGTCCCACTAGACCTTACATTGACTTATTTCTCTATTTCTTAAATGCAATTGGTGAGTTTCCAGCTCTCGTATGGGCTTAACCATGATTACCCATGGGTCTTGGACTCTGCAAGGAATTCCAATTTAACAAATGTGATAAATTTGAAACATATTTCTTAAGTAAAGAAATATGGAAAACATCATGCATTCATGACAAAGCGGTGGTAGTGCTAGATGACAAGCTACATGGTTGATTAATTAAACTATTTTAAAAGGTCCCACATAACGTGGTGATAACTTGACAGACCTTTCCAAAATTTATGGAACTCTTTTTCAGTTCAACCCAAAGAAAAACCTTTTCTCCAAGTTCGAATTGCACACAACCCGCTTTAAATCAGCATAACTCTATTTCCTATCCACTTTGCTTCTTTCAAGCATTCACGAATCATTTTAACTTTTTGTTCCATTTCTGTAAGGATTTCAAATCCAATTACCTCTCTATCCTCAATGCTATCCCAACTAATAGGTGTTCTACATTTCCTTCCGTAAAGCAATTTGTTGTTGCAAATCAAAAGACACCCACGGATGCAAATCAGGTTTCTAAGTTGATGTTTCGGCATCCAGTGTGATTACACAACATTGAAACCTCTCTCTAAGTGTGGGACTTGTAAAATGAGAGAGGAATCTCCAGACTAGAGGCTAGTTCCTCAAACTTCTCCGATCAGATCTGTTATTTGCACAATTGCGGAGGTTTGAATCCTAATCCTACTCTAAATTCCAAGGAAACAAAGATAGAAAGTGCAAAAATTGAAACTAAACTAATAGGTGATACACCAAAGGAGTGGTGAACACTTCTTGTTCATGCAAATTGACACAATTTCATGGAATGCAACATGAAACATCATACACAAAGCTGATAAGTTGTAATTAGAGGTCCGAAATGAAGCAAGAAAATACAAACAAAGGATGAAAATTGATCACAGAGTGCACTGCCATTGTCATTTTCATCATCAAAATCCTTGTATTTGCAACATCAAAGAGGTAGAAACCTGTTACAATCATGAAGAATGTCTGATAGTTGCAAAAATCACTTGTTGAAGGTGAAGGAAGAAGCTTGTTATCCAAAAAAATGTTCAACCCTAAAAAAATGAGCCAAATATGGCTTTTACAATGCATAGGTTGAGCCCAAGAGAGAGAAAACATGTAAAAAATGGGAGAAATTCCCATTAAATGAAGATGCATTAAAACAGCATGGGCGTCCTTACAGGACCCATGCCCCGACATTTTTGGCATGTCAAGAAGAATGCGACCCATTTTCATTAAAATCGGTTGTTGAAACGCGTCATTTCTGCCATTATAATGTGCCGAGACATTTCTTGATTTTCTCTCTCCAAACTAAACCAAAATTCAAAATTGACCCTGGAATCATGTAGAGAATTTCACCATCTTTCCATTAATATAAAGAACGTGAAAATTTGAGCTCTGGATCGAAAGATATGGCGATTTGAAAATTTAGGGCAAAAACAGGCCAAAATCGGATCGGCGGGCAAAAAGTTTGAATTTTTACCCGTTTGGTCTTTGGAATTTTTTTCAAATTTTCCCGCACTCCGCCATTCCAAGTGCCACATGGCACATTTTAATTGGTTGCATGGGCCCTTCTGCTCCATTTTACTTCATTTTTGCCTTTGGAAAATTTTCCAAAATTCCGCGCTCCGCCATTTGGATGACACGTGTCAGCTCCGATTGTCATGGGCTCATCCTTTGAAATTTTTCTTTCGGGCCCTTCCTTAAAATTTTTTGCCACTTGGACATGTGGCACTATTTTATTGGCTCGGGCCTAAGGGGTGCAATTTGCCTTTGAAAATTTGACATTTTTCACTTCGGGAAAATTTCCCATTTTCCCCCGCGCCCCACCGGGACACGTGGCGATGTCTCATTTTTGATGGAATTCACGGGAAACTTCCATTTTTGATTTTTTTGGCGAATACTTAGCCAAATTTTCCTTTCTCCTCCACTGGGTCGATGGTGAAGACACATGGTGCAATTCCATTCGTGGGCGGGGCGGCCCAAAACTCACCCTTTGGACTTTCGGCAAAAACATTTTGCCAAAATTCTAATTCTTCCCCTCGCTCGCTGGTGTGGACCTCCTCCTTGGACACGTGTTGCATTGTGGTTAGGCCGTGGGAAAATGGGAAAAATTTCCTTCTTTGAAATTTTGGCCAACACTTAGCCAAATTTCCAATTCCTTATGACACATGTCACGTTTTAATTGGTCATGGCAGGCCATCTCTTCAAAATTTCCTTGCGCCAACACTTAGCCGATTTTCCCAAAAATTTTCCCTGGGACACGTGGCAGCTCCTGATTCGTCGGTGGGCCCCACGGGAAGAATTTTTCTTTTGAAACCTTTGCCAAAACACTTGGCAAAAAACCAAGTTCTCCTCCGACCCCGCCACTTCCTGGACACGTGGCAGCATATCATTGGCTGCGGGCCTTCTAGGGGAAAATTTCCCACAAAAACTCCACCGAGCCATAACTTGAAAAATACGTGGAGTTAGGAGGAAAACTTTACCTTTCTGGAAAGCTGAGAGAGAGCTCTATCCAATGGTGCCATTTCTAGAAGGTTTTGAGTGCCTAAAAAGCAAAATTTTGTGTCTGAGGCACAAGAGAAGGAAAGATGAAAGGAGTTAGCTAGAAAATGAGTAGGGGCACATTTTGGATAACAATTTTGGTGACTCAGAGGGGTCATCTGCCTGCTAGATGAAGATACCAGTTTCCTGAAGCAGCCCATTGGGCATGGAGTCATCAAATTTTCTGTTCGGAACCCCAACTGACTTAGAATGTTGCAAGGAGGAAGATGGAATATCACCTGATGGAAGCAAGGACTGCAAAACATCTCCAGGGACAACAAGCCTATGCCAAAGCACTTAGGGAAAGCAAAACAACCTACAACAAAACAATGTGCACAAGCACTTGGAGGAATGAAAACCTAAGCTAATATTTACAAGGTGGAGAATTTCCCTTTAGTAGCAATGCTTTAGATAGATTCCATTGACTGGAATCTGTAGTTCTTTGCCATCTAATGAAGACAATTGGAAGGCATTGCTGTCCTTACACTTTGTGACCATGTATGGGCCACTCCAAATGGCATCAAATTTTGAATGCCTTCCCGGTTTTTCTCTATCTACATCCCATTTTAACACTAGATCTCCAACTTGGAAAGATCTACTCTTGGCCTTCCTATCAAAGGTCTTCTTGATCAAAGCTTGATCCTTCTCCATTGCTTGGGATGCCTAATCTCTGATCTCTTGGAGCTCCATCAACTCTGCATATCTCACCTCCATGGGTCCAAACTCTAGCAACTCTAATCTGCTTCATGAGTTCCAATGTTGGCAACTCAAGTGACATGGGAAAGATTGCCTCTCTTCTATAAACAAGCCTGAATGGAGAGTTACCTGTGGATCTCTTGGGAGTTATCCTATCAGCCCATAAGGCTGATTTCAGTTTGGTATGCCAAGACCTCTGATTCTCATCAAGATTCCTCCTAATGATCCTCAACAAGTTCTTGTTGGTAGATTCAACTCGGCCATTACCCCGAGGGTAGCAGGTTTGATGAAGTACTCGGTAGATCCCATTCTTGACAGCCCACTCGGTCACCTTGGATCCAATGAATGCTAATGCATTATCTCGAGATTATTGTAGCGGTATGCCAAATCTGTTTACTATCCCCTCATAGAAGTCCAAGATGCTAGACTCATTTACTTCTTTGAGTGCTACGCTTCTCACCATTTGGTGAAGTAGTTTGTGGCTGTCAAAATCCACTTATGCCCTTGGCTTGAATTGGGATTAATGACTCCAATGAAGTCCAAACCCCATTGCATGAATGACTGGTCAACTGAAATTAGATGCAATGGAAGGGCAAAGCCTCTCTTTACTGTGAAGAATGCACAATTCTTGCACCTTTTGATCCACGCAGCAATCACTAAAAATCTTGGGCCAATAATAACTAGCCTTCATTATTTTTAGAGTGTCACTCTTGGTGAAAAATGACCACCAGCTGGTCAACCATGGAACTCTTCCAACACCCTATGAATCTGATTTGTGCTAATGCATCTGAGCAAAGAGTCCATTCACATCTTTCTTGAACAAAACACCGTCTACTATGGCATATGGGACAGCCTGTAATCTGAAGTGTCTTCTTTGGGTCTTGTTCATCTCTGGAGGGCATAGGCCCGTGCTTATGAAGTGCATTATACCTTAAGTCCAGCAAGGAGTGGGGACAGCATTATCCTCTTCTTGAGTGATACTTGCACATGGCTGTCTTGAACTGTCAAAACAGCCTCTTCTTTATTGCATACTCCTTTTTTCTTGCCTAGAATCAGTTGCTCACACAATCCTTTTCCTCTTACCAGCTTGGTGACCTTGATCCCAATGTCATACTCCATGACACGAGTGATCCAACCTGCCCTTTTCTCATTCAAATCCTTGTTGAGGAGGAAGTCCTTTACTCCCGCATGAGAGACCAACAACTGAACCTTGTTGTTTGAGACTAGATGCTTGAATTTCTTCAAGCTTCTGATTACTGCAAGTACATGCTTCTCAATAAAAGAATATCTCACCTCATAGTCATCTAGGCTTTGGCTGAAGAAAGCAATTGGCTGCTCATCATTGTCCTTGTTCTGATGTACCAAAATGGCAGAAATAGTATCATTACCTCCAAATGCATAGAGGATGAAATCCTTGGAGAAACTGGGTTGATGAGAGTTGGTGCTTGGGAGATGGCTTCTTTGATTGCTTCAAAACTCTCCTTGCCTTCTTACTGTCCACTTGAAAGCCATGATTTTCTTTAACATTTTGGTGATAGGTTTGACAAGGGTCAAAATCTGGGACAAACCTTTGAACAAAGTTTATTCTCCCAAGAAACTCAAGGGCCTTCTTGTGGCTTGGCAATGGTAGTGCTCTTATGGCTTCAACCTCTCGGATCAATTGCTAATCCTTCTTTGGAGACAATATGGCCAAAGAGCTTTCCTTCATGTTCTAGGAAGATACACTTCTTAGGATTCAAAGACACTCCAAATCTCCTACACCTTTGGAAGACTTGTCTCAAATGAGAGAGGTGGTTTGCTACATTCTTTGAAAAATAGTGATATCATCAAGGTATATCAGCACCACGTTGTTAATCAAACCTTTGAATGCCATGTCCATTGCTCTTTGGAAGGTAGCTCTAGCGTTGGACAACCCAAATGGCATTTTCCTGTATGCATAAGTTCCCCATTTGGTTGTGAAGGCTGTCTTGAACTGATCTTCTTCCTTCACCATAATCTGATTGTAGCCCGAGTAGCCATCAAGTAGTGAAAACCTCTCGGAGCTAGCCACAACTTGCAAAATTTTCTCCATAGAAGGGAGTGGGTAATGGTCCTTGAGAGATGCTCTATTCAAGTCTCTGAAGTCAACACACAATTTGATCTCTCCACTCTTCTTTCTTACTGGAACTAAGTTGGCAACCCAACTAGAATGCTTGATTGGGAATATGATTCTTGACTCAATCAACTTGTTCAATTCCTTCCTCATGAGAGGTTCCATGTGTGGATTGATTGGCCTTTGTTTCTGCCTGATGGGCTTAGTATTTGGATCCAACTCAATGGTGTGCTGAGCTAACTTGGGATTGAAACCTTTCAAATATTTGTAGCTCCAAGCAAACACATCAGGGAACTCTTAACACAGCTGTATGAACTCATACCTTTCTTGTTCAGTTATCATCTTTCCAATTTGCAATGGTTTGTTCTCTTCCACCAAGATGGATACTGAATCTTCTCTCTTGACCTGAATGTTTGCTTTCTCTTTCCTAAACTAATCATTGGGATTGAAAATGGACTCCAAAGTGATAAGTCCCTTGGGTAGCTTGTTAGTTCTCAGCTGTACCACTTGGTCACCATACTGCTGTTCCAATTTTTCCTGATTTTTAGTTGAGAACTTAGCTTCTTCTTGTAAGAAATGGATGATTTTCTGGTCATTCTCAAACACTTGCCAACTTACATTGTTATCCGGCACTGAAGGCCTCACAATCACATGGATGTTTGGCTATACCTTTTCCTTTTGAATGCTTTCCACAATATCAAAGGCTGCCCCAACTACTGCAAGCTTGTCAGCAGCTTGGTTTTCTTTTCTAGGAATGGATTTTATGCTAAAGCCCTCAAAATCTTCAATGAGGTCCCACACCCTGTTCTTGTAGCACTTGAGCAGATTATTCTTGACAGCATGCTGCCCCTTAACTTGGTTTACAATCAATTCACTGTCACCAAAGACTTGCAAGTTCTTTATTCCTCTCTTTATTGCCCAATGCATCCCTTACACCAAGGCTTCATATTCAGCAGTGTTATTGGAGCATGCAAAATAAAATCTAAAAGCTGAATAGTACTTTACTCCTTGAGGTGAAATAAGCATAGCTCCACCTCCTGCACCTTGTCTACTCCTTGATCCATCAAAGAAAAACTGCCATACCTCATTGTCATCTTTGTGGTTTGGCTTGGTGATGCTAGGAATAGGCTGATTTTCTTCATGTATGCAATAGACTCCCAGCTCAGATTCTTCTATTTCTTGATAAGGATCAAAAGCATGCACCTTGCTTGCCCATTCATCAAGAGTTAGATCCGGGATGCTTCCAACCTTGGTGTCAGCTTCATCAGTGCTTGGGTGATCTTCTTGATCAAATGCCGAATAGTTGGCATTGATCTGACTTGGAGTGTAGGGCTCAATGTGGAAGTTTGCAATAGGTTCAGACCTGATTGTAGCTTTGGTTCCATACCTCATTCTGAACAGCATGTGTGACCAATCAACAGACAAATATCCTCCAATCTTGGCTGTGAAATCTCTTGACAAACATAGGGAAAAGAGTGGTGGAAGGTCTATAACTGATACATCTTATAAAACAACAACATTTGGACATGCATGCAAGGTAAGACTCAAGTTTCTAATCACCCCAACTGTTGTTACTGCTGTCCCATCCAACTACACTACCCCTTTGGATATGGTTTCATATTGAAGTCCTAGCTGATCAGCTATTTGCTTGGGCATCACTGAGCTACTTGCCCCGAATCAATCATGCAATTGTGCACCAATTGGTTTCCAATGATTAATGAGACATAAAAAGGAGGGGGCTTCAACATTTTACCTTGCTGTCCTCCATGATTCCCTTTAGGCTAGGTAGCATTTGTGAGCACCTTCTCTTGCATTTGGACTTGCTGATTCAAAGTTGGCCAGTCCTTCATGGCAGCTTGTAGCAAATCTCTCTGGCTTGGGATAGATAGGGATTCCCACATTGATATATTTACATTTGTCTTCTTCATCTAATCAATGATACTAAATGGTGATGAAGGATATATTTGCTGTCCCTTGGTTTGCATATTCATCCCTTGCATGTGGGCAGCAACAACTGGTATTTGAGTTGGTCTAGGAGTACATTCTTGGCTGCCCTTGTGCATTTACAACTAGATTTTGTTTTCCAACCATTTGTGGAGCCATAAAAGGTTGTGGATTGGTTGGAGCTAATGGTTGTTCTTCACCCAAATTCCTTCTTTTTGACCTTGTGTTGGCTACAACACCTTAAGAGACTGTTTGATTTATGCCACAAAAATCCTCTATCTCCGCTTCACAAGTGTGGTGTCATTTGAAGCTGATTCTTATCGCTGAACGTTTCTTGTTGTTAGTTGTTTCCTTGACTACCCTCACCCTCCACACTAGTAGTTATCACCATTAATGCTTGACTCGAAGGCACCGTTGAAGCACATAGATTGGTTGTGAGGTTCATTGCATGGAAAACACCAATCATACTTCGAGAAACGTTGTTTTGTGTTGCACCAATGCCTTAGAGGCAGATATAGCTATTGATGGCGAATCACAGACCCCCGAATGTCTACAACTCAATGGGTTGAGACTCTCAGTGTGATTGCATAACATGGAGCTTTTCCTAAGTGTGGGACCTTGCGAAATCAGAAAATCTCTCCGAATGAAGGCGGTTCCTATTCCTCTATTTAGATGCACACATAAAAATGCAGAGGGTTTACTTCAAAACCTAATCTAACTTGCCAAGGAGACAGGGAAGAAGTTTCATAAAAATAAACCTAAACTAACAAAGGTGATGCACTTTGAGGAATGAAGAACACCTGTCTTGCCAATAAACAAAAACCATTAAAATACAATGCAAGATCATGCATAGATAACCAAATTTGTAGTGAAAGATCGGAGGATGCAAATGAATACGAGAGAGGGTTGAGAAACATCCACAAGCATGCATTATTTTCTCCAAAGATTGATACAATACACCACAAAATGCCAAGAGGCAAAGTTGCATTACGAGTTTTAGATGGGAGGTTTGAATTCCACAAAATCCACCTACAAGAGAGAGGAGAAGGGAGGGGAAAAACAAGAATGTCCAACCTTGCGTGAATCCGAGCTCAAGCGTGAAAATTTATGGCCATCTGAATATTTTTGCCAGGGTCTACTTCCTGTCAGCGCTCAGAATGTTGCGCCTCCTGAAGGTGCGCCATAGGCACATCCATATTCATGTCGACATAACCTTACGTGCACCAAGGCATGAATTCTACCATGTCGAAACTCTCTTACCTGTGCCATGGGTGCATCCATTTTCATGTCGACACCTTCTTTCATGCGCCTCTTACTTGCGCCATGGCGCATCCATTTTCGTGTCGACACCTTCTGTCGTGCACCTCTTACCTGCGCCATGGGCGCATCCATTTTCATGTTGACACCTTCTGTCATGTGCCTCTTACCTGTGCCATGGGCGCATCCATTTTCGTGTCGACACCTTCTGTCGTGTGCCTCTTACCTGCACCATGGGTGTATCCATTTTTGTGTCGACACCTTCTGTCGTGCGCCTCTTACTTATGCCATGGCAATAAATTTTTGGGGTCTGAGTTTCTTTGATTTCCATATCCTTCTGCTTGTCTATATCTACCAAGGGGAAGATATTTACAACAATTTGGTGACTCAATGGGATCACCTGCTTGCTAGGTAGAAGATCAGTGGCCTTTTAGCAATCCATTGGGTGTGGAGTCATAAGCAATAACACAAACCAACCTCGATATCTAATCCTAAGCCGTATATCGCAACCCCTTCTCTCGACAACACGCTGAATCAGAAATTCAACTTTGAGAGCAATAAAACCATGTGCCGAAGCACTTAGGAAATGAAACCTAACTACAATAAGACAATGTGCATACGCACTTAGAGGAATTGGAATCTAGGCTAATATTTACAAGGGTAAACCTTTCCCTTTTAGTAGCAATGTTTAAGATAGATTCCATTAACCGGAATCGAGATTTCTTCTCCATCCAATGTAGACAATTGGATGGCATTACTACTTTTACATCCCGTGACCATGTAGGGGCCACTCCAAATGGCATCAAACTTGGAATGCCTTCCTAGTTTTGCCCAATCTGCATCCCATTTCAGAACTAGGTCCCCTTCCTCGAAGGTCCTTGCTCTTGCTTTCTTATCAAACCATATTTTTACTAAGGCCTAGTCTTTCTCAATTGTTTGAACTACATGTTCTTTGATTTCCTCCAATTCCATCAAATCTGCATACCTAGCCTCCATTGGTTCGAACTCAGCTAACTCCAACTGCTTCATGAGCTCCAATGGAGGCAGTTTTAATGATATAGGCAATACCGCTTCTTTCCCATAGACCAATTTGTAGGAAGAACTACTTGTAGAACTCTTTGGTGTTATTCACAAAATGCCCATAATGCTGATTTTAGCTTGGTATGCCATGTCCTTTGGTTTTCATCCAAAGTCCTTCTGATGATCCTTAGCAAATTTTTGTTCGTGGACTCTGCTTGTCCATTACCCTGTGGGTAATAATTTGAAGAGGTGCTCAAATAGATTCCATTCTTGACACCCATTATTCTGCGTAATCTTGGAACCTATGAATGCCAATGCATTTTCTGATATGATAGTGGCGGTACACCAAACTTGGTCACTATTCCTTCATAAAATTCTAGTATGTTAGACTCATTTGCTTCTTTGAGCACTCTTGCCGTTGATTCACTTGGTGAAATAGTCCATTGCCATGAGAATTTGGGTTGATGACCCCGATGAAGTCCAATCCCCATTGCATAAATTATTGGTCAACCAAAATTGGGTACAATGGAGGCACTTTGCTAGTCTTTCTTTTCCGTGAAGAGTGCACATTTCTTGCACTTTCTTATCCATGTATAGCAGATCACCGAACACTCTCGGCCAATAATATCCTTCCTTCATTATCTTGAGAGTCATTACACCCAGGGGCGAAATGTCCTCCGAGAATCTCCATCATGAAAATCTTATAACACCCTCTCGGTTTGACTCATGTCCCAATGCACCTTAATAGAACTCCATTGATGTCTTTCTTGAACAAAACACCATCAACAAGCACATATGGAATGTCTTGTAATCTGAAGTATCTCCTTTTGCTTTGCTCATTTCTGGAGGGCATAGGCCTGCCTATAGGAAGTGTATCATATTCTGAGTCCAACAAGGAGTGGGCACGTCATCATTTTCCTGTTCTTGACCATCATGTAGTACCAAGACAGTCTCTTTTTCATCACCTACTTCAACTTGCCGACTCAAATCTGGTTGTTCACATAATCCATTTCCATGGACCAGCTTAGTGACCTTAATTTTGATGTCATATTCCATGACACGAGTGATCCATCCTACATGTTTCTCATTCAGATCCTTGTTTAGAAGGAATTCCTTGACTCCCACATGAGAGACCAATAATTGGATCTTATTGTTTGAGACTAGGTGCTTGAATTTCTTTAAGCTCCTAATCACTGCAAGGACATGCTTTTCAATGAAAGAGTACCTAGTTTCATATTCCTCCAAGCCTTGACTGAAGAAAGCAACTGGTTGTTCTAATCCTTCTTTATTTTGTTGTACCAAGATTGCAGAAATTGTGTCTCCACCACCAAAGGCATATAGCATGAAATCCTTGGAGAAGTCTGGATTGACGAGAGTTGGAGCTTGAGATATAGCCTCTTTTATTGCCTCAAAACTTGCCTTGCCTTCAGATGTC
Source organism: Taxus wallichiana var. yunnanensis (assembly GCA_018340775.1). Taxonomy (NCBI): domain Eukaryota; kingdom Viridiplantae; phylum Streptophyta; class Pinopsida; order Cupressales; family Taxaceae; genus Taxus; species Taxus wallichiana. The sequence continues at coordinate 621,598,147 of CM031239.1, forward strand.
CACTTAAATGTCATGCTCTTTTTTAACATCAGCGTTATTGGCTTTACGAGAGCTGCAAAGTTTGGAACAAACCTGTGGACAAAATTGATCCTTCCCAAGAAGCTTTGAAGAGCCTTCTTGTGACTTGGCAATGGCAACGCTCGAATTGCTTCAACTCTTTCTAGGTCAATCAATCCCTCCTTTGAAACAATATGGCCTAGAAGTTTTCCTCATGAGCCAAGAATATACATTTTTTGGGGTTCAATGATACCCCAAATCTTCTACACCTCGAAATACCCGCCTCGGATGAAAGAGGTGATCCACCGCATTTTGGAGAATATGGTGATGTCATCAAGATATATCAGAACTATTTTATTGATCAACCCTTGAATGCCATATCCATTGCCCTTTGGAAAGTGGCTCCAGCATTTGATAGCCCAAATGACATCTTCTTATAGGCATAGGTGCCCCATTTGGTGGTGAAATCCATCTTGAACTGGTCATCTTCTTTCACCATTATCTGATTATACCCTGAGTAGCCATCTAGGAGAGAGAATCTCTCTAAACCGGATACTACTTGCAATATTTGTTCCATTGAAGGAAGTAGGTAATGGTCTTTGAGAGATGCCCTGTTGAGGTCTTGAAGTCCACACACAGCCTAATTTCTCCGCTCTTCTTCCTTACCGGAACCAAGTTTGCAACCCATCTTAAGTGCTTGATCGAGAATATAATGCTTGCCTCTATTAACTTGCTTAGCTCTTTCTTCATTAGAGGCTTAATGTGAGGGTTGACTGGTCTGCTTACGCTTGATGGGCTTAGCATCTAGATCCAATTCTATGGTATGTTGTGCCAACTTCGGATTAAAACCTCTTAAGTCTTCATAGCTCCAAGTGAAGACATCTGGAAGTTCTTGACAAAGTTGTATGAAATCTAATTTCTCCCTTAGTAGCCACTTTGCCAATTTGAAGTGTTTTTCCTTCCCAACCGGAATTGGCTCTGAATCTTCTCTCTTGACCTGTATGTTAGCCTTTTCCTTACGGAATTGGTCGTTAGGGTTGAAGATAGAATCCAATGTTACTAAACCCTTGGGGAGCTTGTTTGTCCACAGCTGTACTACTTGATCCCCATACTACTGCTCTAATCTATCTTGATTCCTAGCTGAGAATTCAGCCTCTTCTTGTAAGAAATTGACGATCTGTTGATCGTTCTCAAACACCTGCCAGCTTGTGTTATTATCTGGAACTGCTGGCCTCACAATCACATGGATATGTGGTTGTGTTTTTTCCCTTTTGATGTTTTCAACCACATCAAATGTTGCTCCAACTGTTGCGAGCCTATCTGCGGCTTCATTTTTCTTCCTAGGTATGGACACGATATTGAAAGCTTCGAAATCCTCAATGAGGTCCCACACTCTGTTCTTATAGTTCTTCAGCAGGTCATTATTTGTAGCATGATGTCCCCTGACTTGATTGATGATTATCTCTATCTCCAAACACCTGCAAGTTCTTTATCCCCTTTCTTCCAGCCCAATGAAGTCCATGAATCAAGGCCTCATATTCAGCTGTGTTGTTTGAACAGGAAAACTGGAAACGGAAAGCTGAATAATATTTGATGCCTTGAGGTGAAACAAGCATAGCTCCTCCTCCTGCACCTTGCCTACTCCTTGATCCATCAAAAATAACTTCCATACCTCATTTTCATCCTTATGGTCTAGTTTGGTGATGCTAGGAATAGGCTGGTTTTCTTCATGTATGTAATAGACTCCTAGCTCAGATTCTTCTATTTCTTGGTAGGGATCAAAAGCATGTACCTTGCTTGCCCATTCGTCAAGAGTCAAATCTGGGATGCTTCCAACTTTGGTGTCAGCTTCATCTGTGCTTGGATAATCTTCTTGATCAAATGCTAAACAGTTGGCATTGATTTGGCTTGGAGTATGAGGCTCAATATGAAAGTTTGCAATTGGTTCAGATCTGATTGTGACCTTAGTACCATATCTTGTTCAAACAACATGTGTGACTAGTCAGCAGATAAGTAGCCTCCAATTCTAGCTGTGAAATCCCTTGATAAGCATAGGGCAAAGAGTGGTGGCAAATCTATCACTGACACATCTTGCAAAACGGTAACATTGGGGCATGTATGCAAGGTAAGATTCAAACCTTTAATCACTCCCACCGTTACTACTGTTGTCCCATCCAACTGCACTACCCCCTTTGATATGACTTCATATTGGAGACCCAAATGATTAGATATTTACTTGGGCATGACAAACTACTTGGCCCAATCAATCATGCAATTGTGTACTAGTTTATTGCCAATGATTAACGAAACATAGAATGGATGGGGCTTCAAAACCTTACCTTGTTGTCTGTATGACTCTCTTCGAGGTGAGCAGCATTTGTGAGTACCTTCTCTTGTATAGGGACCTCTTTTTGGTTCGAAGTTGACCAATTCTTCATGGCTTCTTGTAGAAGATCTCTTTGGCCTCAGGATGGATAAAGATTCCCACATTGATATATTCACATTTGTCTTCTTCATTTGATCAATGATGCTAAATGGGGATGAAATATCTCTTTGTTGTCCTTTAGTCTATGCATTCCTTTCTTGTGCATGGGCAGCAACAACTGGCATTTGAGTTGGTTTGGAAGGTGGTTTGGGCTGTCCTTGCATGTTTGGAGCTGCATTTTGCTTACCAACACCTTGTGGAGTGATGGAAGGTTGTAGATCACTTGGAGCCAATGACTTCCCTTCACCCATATTCCTCTTCTCGATCTTGTGTTAGCTACTACACTCGAGAAAATGTTTGATTCATGCCACAAAAATCCTCGGGTTGCCAATTCACAAGTGCGGTATCATTTGGAGCTGTGTTTTGTTGAGATGTCCCTTGTTTCTGATTTGCTTCTTGACTTAGTTCACCCTCTATGCTAGTAGTTGTCACCATCAAGGCTTGGTTCAAAGCACCATTGAAGCACATAGATTGGTTGTGAGGTTCATTGCATGGGAAACACCAATCATACTCTTGAGCTATATTGTTTTGGACTGGCACTAATGCTTTAGAAGTAGATGCAACATTGGGGTTATAGGGCTGAAATGGTCTATTGGTGGGAGGCCTTACTTGGCTTTGATTTTGATTTGCAGCCTGAGATGGTGACCTATTTTGTTGGTATGGGGGCCTAGCCTGGTACTGCGCTTGAGGCTGATATGGTCTAGCACTTTGAGCTTGTTGTCTTTTGATAGTCACCAGCTCATTTCCAAGGTTCTGCAATTGTTTCATAACCTCTTGGAGTTCATTTGAAGCACTAGAGGATGAAGTAGAAGTTTCATTTGAACTTTGATTTCTAGGAGTGGGAATAGGAGCCAAAGTGGGTGCTGACTAGTGCTTAGATTTTCTAAGTTTGGATACAAGGGCATGGGAGGCCTAGGAGCTAGCTTACCAGCTTGAATAAGATAGTTTTCAGCCCTAATGGAAATGCTATAAGCAACAGGTAAGGTTGTGCCTCCCATAGATTGAATTAACATAGAAATATCAGAATTCAAAGCCTTAAGATAGTATAGAAAATCACCTTCAGCTGTTGGCCTGATGGCCACTAGAATTCTATCCCAAGACCTTTGAAATATGAAGTTGAAGTCAGTCAGCTGCTCATTGGGAGCTCTCTTGATAGTTGTCAATTGTTCAAGTAGAGACAAATTGTCTCCCTTTTCTCCAAATTGCTCATGGAGAACTATGCATAACTGATTCCAATTTTGGATAGAACCAGCTCAAGGCTCCTAAACCATTGCAATGCCTTCCCTTTGAACGAAGATGCCAACAATTTGACAGCAACATCCATTTCATTTATCTCATGGATTGCACAAATGTTAGCAATGTCTTTGACATGATCACCAGGAGTGGTATGATTTTCTCCAGTGAAAAATGGAATGTTCTTCAATGCTGCAATTGGAACTGGATTCTGTGCATTGAGGGCAAGTGGGCTACTACCAGTGAAATTGACAAAGGGATTCAGTGGTTGCGCCATTCTGATTGGCCTGAGAACCCTTGTTGATGCGAGAAAAGGTCTACCAGGTGGAGGTGTAGACAAAGTCCGGTTAGGTGGAGATGGTGATCTTCGTGGTCTTCTTCCTCTCCTTCCTCCTCCTGGTGATAGTTGCAAGTGGAAAAATAGCCCCTCTTCTCGAGTATCAGACCTGGTTTGAATTCTTCTCATATGCCTGGGCAACTTTTGCTGCTACACCACTGAATTCTACCCCTTTGGAGTCACCAGATGTGTTAGATAATGAGCCTCAAAAGGCTAGATTATGCCAGTTACACACCAAACCTGACAAATATTAAAAATAGAATTTTGAAAGACCTGTATTTTTGAGATTTTAGAGTTTGGAATTTGATTTGGAATGATAGTCCCGAAAACCCAAAAATGCCAGACTTCCGAAATACCAAAAACCATGAAAATTTGAAAGTCAAAATCTCAAAAATCTAAGAATACCCTTTTGAAGATTATCTCCCGATCTATCAAGTGGTGAAATTTTGACTTGTTTCGAGAAAGTTAAGTCCTTTAAAATTGATTTCAAAGTTCAGCCTCGAAGGTGAAAAATATGAAATTGTAAAACCTACAATTTTTTAGTCCAAATTTCTTGAAAATTCCTTCAAATCTTGTGGAATGACCTCTTGGTCCCACTGGGCATGCCAAAAACTATTGATGGTGAATCACAACACCCCTGAATGTCTGCAAATCGATGGGTTGAGACTCTCAGTGTGATTGCATAACATGGAGCTTTTCCCAAGTGTGGGACCTTGCGAAATCGGAAAAGCTCTCCGGATGAAGGCCGGTTCCTATTCCTCTATTCAGATGCACACATAAAAATGCAGAGGGTTTACTACAAAACCTAATCTAACTTGCCAAGGAGACAGGGCGAAGTTACATAAAAATAAACCTAAACTAACAAAGGTGATGCACCGGAATGAAGAACACCTGTCTTGCCAATAAACACAAACCATTAAAATGCAATGCAAGATCATGCATAGATAACCAAATTTGTAGTGAAAGATCAGGAGGATGCAAATGAATACAGAGAGGGTTGAGAAACATCCACAAGCATGCATTATTTTCTCCAAAGATTGATACAATACACCACAAAATGCCAAGAGGCAAAGTTGAATTACAGTTTTAGATGGGAGGTTTGAACTCCACAAAATCCACCTACAGCAAGAGGAGAAGGGAGGGGCAAAACAAGAATGTCCAACCTTGCGTGAATCCGAGCTCCGTGTGAAAAGTTATGGCCATCGAATATCCGCGCCAGAGGTCTGCTTCTGTCGGCTCGAATTTTGTGCCTCTTGAAGGTGCACCATAGGCGCATCCATATTCATGTCGACATAACCTTACGTGCACCAAGGCACGATTTCTACCATGTCGACACTCTCTTACCTGTGCCATGGACGCATCCATTTTCCTGTCGACACCTTCTGTCATGCACCTCTTACCTGTGCGATGGGCACATCCATTTTCGTGTCAACACCTTCAGCCGTGCACCTCTTACATGCCATGGCGCATCCATTTTATTTTCGACACCTTACGTCGTGCGCCTCTTATCTACACCATGGGTGCATCCATTTTCATGTCGACACCTTCTGTCGTGCGCCTCTTACCTGCGCCATGGGCACATCCATTTTCATGTTGACACCTTCTGTCGTGTGCCTCTTACCTGCACCATGGCAATAAATTTTTTGGTCTCGAGTTTCTTTGATTTCCATATTCTTCTCGCTTGTCTATATCTACACGAGTGAAGATATTTACAACAATAGCATTTGGATTATAGGGATGAAATGGTCTGCATTGGCGGGAGGTCTTGCTTGATTTAGATTTGTAGCTGGATTGGGTGGTCTATGAGGTTGATATGGCTGCTGTTAGGCTGAGCTTGAGGCTGGAAGGAAGGTCTAAAACTCGGGCTTGTTGCCTCTTGAGAGTAACCAGCTCATTACCTAAATTTTGCAATTGCTTCATGACTTCTTGAAGCTCATTTGGGGCACTTGGAGATGAAGTAGAAGCTTCATTTGAACTCTGATTTCTAGGAGTGGGAGAAGGAGCCAAATTAGGTGCTTGATTAGTGTTTGGGCTCTCTAAACTTGGAAACAATGGCATGGGAGGTCTAGGGGCTAGTTTGCCAGCTTGGATCAAACAATTTTCAGCCCTAATGGCAATGTTTATAAGCCATAGGGATAGTTATGCCTCCCATGGACTGAATCAACATAGAAATATCAGAATTTAGAGCTTTGAGATAGTAAAGAAAAGCACCTTCTACTATTGGCCTGACTGCCACTGGAATTCTCTCCCAAGTCCTTTGAAATCTGAAGTTGAAATCAGTCAGCTGCTCATTGGGAGCTCTCTTGATGGTTTTCAGACTGCTCCAAAAGAGACAAGTTGTCTCCCTTCTCTCCAAATTGCTCATGAAGTGCTACACATAGCTGGTTCCAATTTTGAATAGAACCTGAGGCAAGGCTTCTAAACCATTGCAAAGCCTTCCCCTTGAATGAAGATGCTGAGCAATTTGGCAACAAAGAACTTGCATCTCATTGATTTCATGAATTGCAAAAAGGTTGGCAATGTCTTTAACATGATCACCGGGAGTAGTCTGATTCTCTCCAGTGAAGTATGGAATGTTCTTCAAGGCTGTAATTGGAATTGGATTTTGTGCATTGAGATCAAGTGGGCTGCTTTGCGCATGAAATTGACATAGGGGTTGTTTTGTGCCATTCTAGTTGGTCTTAGAACCCTTGTTGGCTGAATGAAAGGCCTACCAGGTGGAGGAGTTGAGAGAGTTATGTTTGGTGGAGATGGAGACCTTTGAATCCTTCTTCCTCTTTGCCTTCTTCTTGGAGATAACTGCAGATATTCAAACAACACCTCTTCTTCTCCAGCTCTTGACCTTGTAGTGATTCTTCTCATGAGCTTTTAGTGCCTTTGCTAAAACCGAGATGATTCTTCCCCTTGGAGTCGCCAGATGTGTAATTTATAGCTCTTTTAAGCAAGAAAATTGCATCAGATGCACATCAAATTTGCTGCAATGAAAATGAGACCTCTAAGGTCCCACCAGGTGTGCCAAAACTGTTGTTGCAAATCAGCAGCACCCCTGGATGCAAATCAAGTTTCTAAGTTGATGTTTCAGGCATCTAGTGTGATTGCACAACATTGAAACCTCTCTCCAAGTGTGGGACTTGTAAAATGAGAGAGGAATCTCCAGATTAGAGGTTGGTTCCTCAAAATCCTCTGATCAGATCTGTTATTTGCACAATTGCAGAGGTTTAAATCCTAATCCTACTCTAAATTCCAAGGAGACAGAGATAGAAAGTGTAAAAATTGAAACTAAACTAATAGGTGATACACCAAAGGAGTGGTGAACACTTCTTGTTCATGCAAATTGACACAATTTCATGAAATGCAACATGAAACATCATACACAAGCTGATAAGATGTAATTAGAGGTTTGAAATGAAGCAAGAAAATACAAACAAAGGACTGAAAATTGATCACAGAGTCTGCACTGTCATTTTCACTGTCAAAATCCTTACATTTGCAACATCAAAGAGGCATAAACCTGTTACAATCATGAATAAGGTCTGATACTTGCAAAAATCACTTGTTGAAGGTGAAGGAGGAAGCTTGCTATCCAAAAAATGTTCAACCCTCAAAAATGAGCCAAATCTAGCTTTTACAATGCATGGTCGAGCCCAGGAGAGAGAAAACGTGTAAAAAATGTGGAAGCCATTCCCCATTGAATGAAGATGCATTGAAATAGCATGGGCGTCCTTACAGACCCATGCCCTGACATTTTTGGTCATGGTGAAGAAGAATGCGACCAATTTTGCATTAAAATTGGTTGTTGAAATGTCATTTCTGGCCATTACCACGTGCCAGAGACATTTCTTAATTTTCTCTCTCCAAACTGAACCAAAATTCAAAATTGACCCCGGAATCATGTAGAAAATTTCACTATATTTCCATTTATATAAAGAACGCGAAAATCGAGCTCTGGATCAAAAGATATGGCGATTTGAAAATTTAGGGCAAAAACAGGCCAAAATCGGATCGGCGGGCAAAAGTTTGAATTTTTACCCATTTGGTCTTTGGAAAATTTTTCAAATTTTCCTCGCACTCCGCCACTCCAGTGTGCACATGGCACATTTCAATTGGTCACGGGCCCTTCTGCTCCATTTTACTTCATTTTTGCCTTTGGAAAAATATCCAAAAATTCCTACATTCTACCATTTGGATGACACGTGTCAGGCTCTGATTGGCCATGGGCTCATCCTTTGAAATTTTTCTTTCGGGCCCTTCCTTAAAATTTTTTGCCACTTGGACACGTGGCACTATTTTATTGGCTCGGGCCTGAGGGGCAATTTGCCTTTGAAAATTTGACATTTTTCACTTTGGGAAAATTTCCCATTTTCCCCACGCCCGCCAGTCCAGGACACGTGGCGATGTCTCATTTGTTGATGGAGGCCATGGGGAAACTTCCATTTTTGATTTTTTCAGCGAATACTTAGCCAAATTTTCCTTTCTCCTCCGCTGGGTCGATGGTGAAGACACGTGGTGCAATTCCATTCGTGGGGGGGGAAGCGGGCCAAAACTCGCCCTTTGGACTTTCAGTAAAACATTTTGTGAAAAATTCTAATTCTTCCCCGCTCATACTGTGTGGACCTCCTTGGACACATGTCGCATTGTGATTAGGCGGCGGGAAAATGGGCGAAAATTTCCTTCTTTGAAATTTTGGCCAACACTTAGCCAAATTTCCAATTTTACCCCGCGCTCCACTTTTCGATTCCTTATGACACGTGTCACGTTTTGATTGGCCGCGGGGCCATCTCTTCAAAATTTCCTTGTGCCAACACTTAGCCGATTTTCCCAAATTTTTTCCCTGGGACACGTGGCAGCTCCTGATTCGTCGGTGGGCCCCGCAGGAAGAATTTTTCTTTTGAAACCTTTGCCAAAACACTTGGCAAAAAACCAAGTTCTCCTCCGACCCCCGCCACTTCCTGGACACGTGGCAGCATATCATTGGCTGCGGGCCTTCTAGGGGAAAATTTCCCACAAAAACTCCACCGAGCCATAACTTGAAAAATATGAGGAGTTAGGAGGAAAACTTTACCTTTCTAGAAAGCTGAGAGAGATCTCTATCCAATGGTGCCATTTCCAGAAGGTTTTGAGTGCCTAAAAAGCAAAATTTTGTGTCTAAGGAAAAAGGGAAGGAAAGATGAAAGGAGTTAGCCGAAAATGAGCAGGGGCACATTTTTGGATAACAAGCACCTCAAAAGGTGCCATCTTAAGAGAAGTATGATATGTATTATTGTATGAAAATTCAACTAATGGAAGGTACTCTTCCCACTTATACTGCTGATCCATACAATACATTTGTAACATATCCTCTCGAAAACTTATTTACTCTTTCATCTGTCCACCTATTTCTGGATGATACACGAACTGAAATTCAATTTAGTTCCTAGAGCTGTGTTAAGTATTTTCCAAAACCTTGACGTCATTCTAGGATCTCTATCGAAATGACTAATTCAGGTACTCCATGTAATCTGAAAATTTCATGTAAAAATATTTTAGCCAAAACAGAGAATCATCCTTTAGATTTCCAACAATAAAGTGAGCCACTTTCGTTAGTTTGTCAACTACTACCAAATTAACATCGTGCTTATTTTTGACATAGACAATCCTTTTCTAAAATCCATACTTATTACCCGCCATTTGTAATTTTGTGGTATGCTTTATGAGGATACATAAACTAGCTTTGGATGCATATGTTCCACTTTTACTCGTTGACATTCAGATAATGAGTTACAAAATCTATAATATCCTTTTTCATTCTTTTCCAAAAATATTGATGTTTTATATCAGCAAGCATTTTTGTAATGCCAGGTGTCCGAGAAAAAGGTGAATTGTGAAACTCTGTTAGCAATTTCTTTCTCAAATCATTAGGTAAGGGTACGTATACTCTTTTTTTATATCGTAAGATTCCCTCATTATCAAAGTGAAAACCTTTATACTTTTCATCCTTGAGATCTGCAGCAAGCACTATTTTTACTTGCTGAAAGTAAGAGTCGATTCCATAACACCTTTTACTTCATCCTTAAACTGAGTTCTTAGTGTTATAAGACAAGAAATGTGCTTCTACGACTTAGAGTGCTAGCCACTCTATACTCTTTTCCTTTAATGTAACTTATGTCAAAATCATACTGAGACAAAAACTCTAACCACCTTCATTGTCTTGCATTGATTTGGTTGAGTAAAAATGTACTTTAGTCCAAGATGATCAGTTTTCAACTCAAATGGTTTACTAAGCGAGATAATGCCTCCAAAATTGAAGTGCATGAACTATGACAGCAAGTTGTAAATCATGTGTAGCATAATTCAACTCATGTAACTTAAGTTTTCTACTTTCATAAGCTATGACATGATCATTTTGTAACAAAATACCTCCAAGACCTTCCCTAGATGCATCTCATTACAACCGTGAAGTCTCCATTTGAATCGGTACAACTAAAATAGGTCTTTGAGTCAAATGAATTTCAAACTTTTAAAAGTAGATTCACATTTATCATCCTAGACAAATTTCTTATCCTTTTTCTTCAATGAAGTTATTGGTGCAGCCACCTTAGAAAAATCCTTAACAAATTTTCTATAATAACCTGCAAGGCCCATGAAGCTTCTAACTTCATGTACATTCTTTAGTGCAAGGCCACTCGATTATAGCTTCAATTTTAGAAGGATCTACAAAGAATCGCATCTTTACTTATAACATGACCGAAATAGTGAAATTTCGTGTCATAGAAAGAACATTTGGACAACTTACCATATAACCATATTTTTCTCAAAATTTCCAAAACTATTTTTAAGTATTCATGATGCTCCTCCACACTTTTAGAATATATGAGAATGTCATCCAAGAATACAAGCACAAACTTGTCCAAGTATTCTTGAAATATATTATTCATTAAGTTCATAAAAGCTGCATATTCATTCGTTAATCCAAAGGGTAAAACCGTGAATTCATAATGTCCATACCTTGTCCTAAAAGTTGTTTTATGAATATCCTCTTCCTTAATTCATAACTGATGATATCTAGACCGAAGGTCTATCTTAAAATATACCAATGCTCCACACATTTGATCAAATAGGTCATCAATTCTAGGAAGTGGGTATCTACTCCTGATTGTCGCTTTGTTTAACATCCTTTAATCAATGCACAATCTGAGTGTTCCATCCTTCTTTTCACAAAGATCACCGGTTCTCCCAAGTTGAAACACTTGCTTTAATCAAACCCTTAGACAAAAGTTCGTGTATCCGAGCCTTAAGCTCTACTAAATCTGTGTAGTCATTCAATAAGGTGCTTTAGAAATAGGTTTAGTACCTAGTTTGATTTCAATCGTGAATTCAAACTCCCTTTTGGGTGGTATTCTTGGTAATTCCTCCGAAACACATCACTTGTAATTCCATAATAGTGGGTAACATTCCATGAAATCACTATTTTCTTCTCGCATATTTAGAAATTTTTACTGCATATAAGGTATAATCATTATTTTTGGCCTTTTTGAGTTACATAGCTAACAATTTCCTAACAGAAATTTCTCGTTTTACACCCTGAATCTCTGTTGTTTTCTACAAATCATCTAAACAACTAATATGGTTTTCAAAATAGTCTACCTTTTCTTTATGCTCTGCTAACCAATTTACACCTATGACTATATCATAATATCCTAAAGGTGCTATATAGAGATCAAATTCTGTGAAAGAGCTAGGTAAGTCATGGACTCCCTCGAAAAGACACATACTAACTCGTATGAACATAATTATTACCATAATGTACATCCATGATTTATCCATTTTTCCATCTTTTTCTTATATGTTTTGAAGCAAGTTTACTAGAAATAAAACATTCAGTAGCTTCCGTATCAAAAATAATAGTTATAGGTATGCCAAATAACTTACCAGGAACTTCAATAGGTGTAACTTGCTTTTCACTTGCTTTTCACCCACCGCAAAGATGTATCTTGTGTTGTTGATTACGATCATCCTTATTCAAAGGACATTGATTCATGTAATGATATTTTCCACAATTATAACAGTCTCCTACCAGTCCCTTTTTGGTCTCGGAACTATTTCTAGCCTTGTAGTTATCATTCGACCTCCATAGGGTTTTTTTCCGTTATTATTATTTCGCAAAATTGTTTTTGTATTACCGGTAGTCTTATTCATTGCTTTCATCTTAATATTATTGGTTGGAAAATTTTGTTACCAAAATTTTTCCATGGTCCTTTCTTAGGTGCAAAAGAAGTTGAAGAAGAGTTTGGAACTTTCTTCCGTACTCTTCCTTGTGAGTAGAAATAGCCTTTAATTTATGTTCCACCTTTTATGGATTTTTCAACAACCCCTTCCATATTGGTTGGGCTATGAACATCAACGCGTCTCCCCCAATAATGGGATTCAATCCCATGATGAATTTCCGTATCCTAAACTTCTCATCGCTTTTGATACTTTGAGGTACATACTTGAGTAGTTTCGTAAATCGCTCCCAATACTTAGTTACGCTTAACTTCCTTGAGCTAAGTTCTGAAATTATGTCATTTTCTTATCATAATAAAGTTTTGGTAGCCATCGTTGCCTAAAATAACCTTTAAATTGATCCCAAGTGATGTTAGTTTCATCAATGTTTAGCTCAACCTTATAATTCTCCCACCATGAAGATGCTTCATGGGAAAGTTGATATGCTCCCCAAATAGCTTTGGTCTCTTACGAGAAGTTCCTTATTGCAAATTACTTCTCCATCTCATTGAGCTAGTTCTTAGCTCTATCACCTAATGTGGTCTCATAAAATTTAGGTGGACTTATCATTTTTATGAATAGTGATTTCGTAGCCAACCTAGCCTTTTTTGTTCCAGCCGGTCAGCACATTCACATTGTTATTATCAATACCCATATTGGGGTTGTCCTCGGGAGGTGGCTGATTGTTATTACCGCTTCTTCTTCCTCATTACACATGACTTGTTTCTCGAGCACACGGTCAAATGATCTCTTGTGTCCAACAGGGTAGCAAGGATCTCATCAAGTTTTTGGGCTGTTGCTGCTCCTTCCTCAGGTGGAGCATTGTTTGCAACATTTCCTCTTGTTCTAACCATTTTCTGTTACAAGAAAATTCAATTATTTATCGATTATGGACATAATAGGTCTAAGAGCTACAACCTTCACTCGATACCAAGATGTAACATTCCCCATTTAAGATTTTAGAAAAAGGGAATTTTTTATTTTTTATATTTTTTTATTGAGTAATGTTCCCTATTCTAAATATGTAATTTAGAACACACATTCCAAAACAACCATTCTTATAACATATAACCATATGTAGTTGTAATGATTCGGTAAGCTACCGATCTATTTATGTTTAACACTAAGTATTGAATACTTTTCTATATACTACATATACTTGGTTCTCTTACCCTATTCTAGGTTCTCGAGTGATCTCGTCCAAGGAACCTAACTGAATATTTGTTACCAATATTCATCTACATCATGATCCTTAGACTAGGTGACATATGACAACGCAACCAACCTTGCGATACTTTGGCCAAAGATTTTAACATATTGTTCATATTACTTATTCCTTGATGGCATATTCGTCAATCCAGAATACGTCCTTCACCCCACTCTATTGTTATCTAGAATGTCCTCTACTGACTTTCATCAGTCCTCTTGCCCAAGGTTTATCCCTAGTTTTGGTTAACATCGTAGGTTATGATAGGAAGGAGCTCACAAAGACTTAGGATAGATTGGCATACTGGGTCAACCTAGGTCAACCCCGTGTGCCAAGATACCCTGAGTCCTAGAGGGCTACTTCGTATCACAACTATGCTACTACCTAGTCCTAGAGAGAAACTAAGTTCAAGTCCAAAAGTGTGTAGATCTAGACGATCAATGCAGAAGGGTGTTACCACATGTCAACTACAATGTTGTATCCTTGAGAAGATCCTAATCTTCTCAAAGGTACAGCCTACAGATTGGCATGTGCCAAAGATCCTACAAGACAACCTCATCAAGATATACATACCCTTAGGAGATTATTAAAGTTAAATTAATTTCGATTCCTAAAGGTAGATTTAATAGGCAACCCCGCTTGACTCTAATCTAACTCTCCCTAAGTTCCTTTCCAAATCAGGTTCCATTAACCCTTGCAGAACTTCCTTAAATTAAGATTTCTTTCGATGTTGGCTAAACAAACAACCACCGAGAATTAAGGACAACAACCTCTCAAGTTTCATTCGAAGTCATTTAACTAATCTAGGAAGTGTAACAACCACCGAGGTTGTAACTTGGTAGACTTTATTAAATGAAGTCTAATGATTGTATTCATATCTCCCTTTTTGCTTACTTTTTAATAAGAGAGGAAGAGTCTTCCTCTTAAGTTCTAGGGTTTAACACACCCTTTATGTTCCTTACAAAGTTCATAGTTGTCATTGTAAGTTCGTCACACGTTACCTTAATAATATGAATTGTTTAGATAAGAACATTGATTATCTACAACTTATTTAGTTGCATCACGTTTAGGAAAAAATACTCTAATTCCCTTTTTCCTACTTATCCAAGAACACTCATCGAAACATATAATTAACATGAAGAACATCAATAGAATAGGATTCCATTTCTTTTACAAAAGTACAAGATAATTTACATAATCCATGCAAGTAAATTCTCATTCTATATTTCCTTTTCAGGCTTATGCATTTACAACTTATGCATTACAAACATACTTTGCATGACATGTTGCCTTTATTCAAAAGAAAATAACTTTTGTTTTTAAGACAACTTAAAAATAGATCAAAATTCTTCACAAAAACCAACCGAGATCAGCCAATGCATCATATAAGTTTTTGCCTTCTTTTATCACTTACAAAGTCCATCTCAAAAATTGCTAGCATGGGTCGGTTCAATGAACTAAGCACGATAAGCACTAAGCCTTAAAATGAAGTACATTCCACTAATTGTTCCAATAAAACAACCCTACTTTAATGAACAACAAGTAATTCATACTCCCTCAACATAAGTAATATCAATAAAAAGAAGAGCAATACTAAACAGGTTTAACAAAAGAAGAACAAAATATAATCTATATTACCTATCCTATAAATTAAAGTATAATTGATTCCATTAATTATCTTTACCAAACAACAAAACATAACATATCATTGTTTCCAATCTACCAAATATAATACAACTCATATCTTTACTATAAGATACAAAAGTATTTATAGCATATTCCCTCTTGGATGATTCATCTCACTTTCAAGTAAAGAAGAAAATAAAGCATTCCATTTTCCAAAGTAAATAATCATCACCAAGTCAAAAAGCAGTGTATATCATGATTTAAACAGTTCCTTTAAAGTAACTCTACTTTAAAATTTAACAAATTAAGGTATTCATCAAACAGATTCAAATAAAATGAATCCAAGGAGAAGTGATGGATTTACAGTCAACAACAAGTTACAATTTCATTTGCCAACCTAACTTCCATCAAAAACATTGTAATAATGGAGTTCATACATAGTCCGAGGATAGTAAGTTTCAAAGTGTATTCATCAAAGACTTAATAATATTTTATTGGACGAGAACAAGCTAAAGAGAGCACACTAGCATTTTTCCTTCATAGAACACTTTACCATCCAACGGTGAAGTTCCATCAATCCTTTCCCCGACTATTCTATTTTTAAACTCGATGATAAAATAGTGAAGTTCAAACACATTCTGCAATGGATTTGAATCACAATTAAACTTTCAAGACCTAACATTCATTTCTTTACCGGACTCAACAAGAGGTAAGAAGTCCGAGTAAATGTTGAACACTCAAAACTTACCAATAGTTTAGGTAAAATAGAACTATCTCAACAAGATATCACTACAAGAACTACGGGTTGAGATTCCAAATAAAAAACATCCAACAATTTATTTTCAATCAATATCTTTCGAGTTTATCTAATCAACCTACTAAGCCATGCTTCTAGTTTTCTCTTACATATGTAGTATATTAAAAAGATTCTAAATCTAGAACCACACCATCCAAAATAAACTCCTTTTAAAAGATGAGATCAAACAAATAATACATTCATTAAAGACTTGAATACAAATCCAAACACAATGTACAACATAAGCTCCCAAAAGGGTCAAATCATTCAAATGCTTTCAACCAAGTTTGTGTAACAACATGTTTCCTTCCCGCTTATAAAATAATCAAAAGATTATAATATCTAAACCAACACGTCATTCGAGTCACCTTTTAAAATTACAAACACCAAGTAACAAAACAATTGTACAAGGATGTATCAAAATATCGCAATCTCAAATCCCTAAATACACCAAAGATCGTAAATCTTGATCGAGTAAGAAAAAACTTCTTATAAAACAGTTCATTCTATGAACAACTAGCTTCCATTTCGTTAGGATCCTTTCAAACCTAGTTTCCCATACTTGAATGTAAGATACTTAACAGAGTCTGGTCCAAACAACTATAAATAATGAAATCTAGGTTCATACAAACCTTTAGTAATAGCTAAATAGTCACAAGAAATAGTTCAAAACCACCATGCCTTAAGCAACTACGAACACAAAGTACAAAATATCAAAGATAACTATAAAATTGAAGGTGGAAAATACAGCGAATATCCCGTAACCACTTTATTGAAAGCGAATTTGTGATATTAAAAAACAAAATTTTCGCACTTTGGTTTTCAAGGCTAAATCGAGAATCCTTAAAGGCGCCGTCACGGGCGCGACAATAGCTCCTAATGGCGTGCGACAACTTTGGGCGACACTAGATCGTAATGACGCGACATTGTAAACAAATGACGCGCGACACGACCTGAAAAATGATGCGCGACATTGTAAACAAATGACGCGACATTGTAAACAAATGGCGCGCGACATTGTAAACAAATGGCGCTAGCGACATTGTAAACAAATGGCGCGCGACATTGTAAACAAATGACGCGCGACATAGTAAACAAATGACGCGACATTGTAAAAACAAATGGCGCGCGACATTGTAAACAAATGACGCGACATTGTAAACAAATGACATTGCAACATTGCGCAAATGCGACATTGTAAATGCGAATTGGCGCGCGACATTGTAATCAAATGGCGCGCGACAACTAATCAAATGACGCGCGACACTCTAGACAAATGACGCGCGACACTATAACCAATTGACGCGCGACACTATGAAGAAATGACGCACGACATAGCAACCTATTGACGCGCGACAAAGCAATCTATTGACGCGCGACACTATAATGAAATGACGCACGACACTGCTTCCTATTGACGCGCGTCATTTGAAGCAAATGCCCAGCGCGTCGATAGGGGCGATGGCGCCTATATCTAGGTTATAAATACCCTTATTCCGCTCATTTTCTCGTTTACGTTTTCCTATTCTTGAATTTTTGCGGTCGAAATCTTCTTCAAAGAGCGCAATTTCAGCTCTGATATCGACTTCACATGCCTCCCAATTGCAAGTTCAGCAAGAAAATGAAGAGAATCCAAGTCAATCGATTTCCAAGATAACCTACAGGAATCCCTTATGCCCTCACATCCATACGGCTTTAAGGATGTCTCCAGAATATCAAGGTATAATAGAAGAGTGTGGATTTACTGGGTTAGTTAATATGCCCCATTTGAAACAGATCCGATATTTTGAATTACCTTACGTCATGCTACAATTGAGAGGACGGTATATTTTATGTGACTCGAGCGATGGCCACATGTTCCAATTCTCTATCGATCCGAATGACATACATCGGTTTACCGGCCTTCTATCGAAAACTTACCAAATGTTCTGACCAAAGCAACACTCGTGGAAGAAAACAAGAAATTTCTCGAATCAAAGTACGGTTTCCATGTTGATTGTAAGTAATTTATTACATTTTTTTATTACATTTTTTTACATTTTTATTACATTTTTTTATTACATTTTTATTACGATACAATTTGCTGTTATAAATTGATGCTAATTTTCACTGTTTCGCATTTGCAGCCCATGTCAATAAATCCAGGCGTGGTGTAGATACACAATCAATTGCACACCACTTTCTTGCTGCACTTATTGCATTTTTTCAAGCCAAAATTGTTATGCAGGGTCGCCAAACAGATATCCCAAATTGGGCCATTGCATACATTTGTGCCACTATCTCAAAACAACAATTCGATTGGTGCACATTTATATCAAAAAAAATTAGAGCTGACATATCAAATTCGAAAATGTCAGAAAAACCTTTCATTTATTCAACCAACTATCTCCTCGGCTTCTACTATGAGGCACTTTTAAATTTAAAAGCTAAAGAAATTCCTACTTGCTCTGATGAGGCTTTGATGAAATTCTCAATTCCATTTGCAGAACAACAGGTATAAACTTTTTAGTTTGTAAATTGTATTACAATTTTCTTCATTACAGTGCGAAGTTATTAAAACTTAAATTTTAATGTTTTGCAGAGAAGATATCTTGAAGCCATTCCCAAAAAAAAAAAGATGTCGAGAGGAAGAGGCCAACTACACGCGGAGGCTTGGGGGACTCCCATTCCGAAATGGAAGCTCACTCCTCTCCGGACCCTCAACAATTTGAACTCGTTAAACGCCGAGAAGTAATACATTCTCATATATTAATTACAAATTCCAAAGTTGCAGATTTATTTTTCAATTTAAATTTTATCAAAGCTGAATTGACAACACTTAATATTGATGAATAGCAGGGACTATGGAACCTTCTTCCCCAACTCACTCAATACAGTCCCATGCATTGATATCTTCAGAACAGCCACTGAGTACAACTCCTACAAGGCCACCCGTAGCACCGAAAAAAACAACCCCTCGACAACAAGGTACAATTTTTGTATAGAACGTTTAATTTCGTAGTTTTTAGTTTATGAAATGTTTTAATATTTTTAATTTTTTCTTGTACTTTTCAGCACATGTCAGTCATGAGCAAGCCACGGCACCGACACCCACTCAACCATTAATTTTTAAAATGCCAACCGGAGAGAGCAGTGAAAAAGACCATTGGTAAGCGAATGCCTTTTGCTCCGGCCCCTAGTGGGACAACGAACCTTGACTCCTCGTTTGAATTCCATCTCTCTCACTTGGTGGCTTGCCCGATTACAGCATGGCATCTCATTTTGAACAATATAAATTTAGATGAAGATTATTTGGGCATTGATAGCAATGACCCAAGCTGGTTTTTTCGATACCAGCGAGATGATTCAAGGCGCGGTATACTTGATCTTAATTTCAATTTTAATATTCTTTACAATTTTTAATTACATTACGATTTATCTAAATCTAAATATTCGATTTTCAAATTTATTTATCTAAATCTTGATTTATTTTTTCAACAACGGATCAGCCCACCCAAAGACGAAAGCAAGGAGCGGTTGATCTTGGTCATGGTGAAAGCCCCCACTCTTCTCGAGCAAGATCTTCTGCATCAGATTCAGAAAGTGAAGAGTTTCCACATTTTCCTTTGGAGAACCTAATTGGTAATGATTGTCAATCCCATGTCAGTGAGTTTATAATTCCTCAAATGCAACAGCTTATAGAATGGGAAAAAAGGGCTAAAATTCTTATCAATGAGATTATTAGTCGTTATGAAAATTATTGGCAAAGGGATAGTTTATACGCTGCAGTCCAGAATCAACCTGCAAAGATGGATTCCCTACTTACCCAAGTAAAATGTGGGACTGTCACTTTTAACAACGACTATAAAGATGGCATTTTAGATAAAGCACTAAGCAGTTGGAAAATATTAGTGCGAGGCGAGGCCGGGCATATTTTAACAAATGGTCAAAGGACAAGGATTTGGTATCAATCGCAAATGCCGAAAGAGATAGAGCGGTTGTAAGTACTATTACATTCTAACAATCATTTTTGTTAATTTGAAATTTTGAATTTACATTAATACTTTGAATTGACGTTACTCTTTTTGTGCAGTTGAAATATGAAAATTTGAAGAGTCAGGCGAAGGTTTTGCAAGTTCACTTGGAAACAGAAAAGAACAGCTTATCCGCAGCAAAAAATTTGAAGCAAAATATTGTTTTGGTTAACAAACAAAACAATACACTAAAGCGGATCATTAAAAGCACGGTCTAACCACGACATCTTGTTCAAAGCCAAAGCGATTGCTGATCCAAATTTGCTTTGTCTCATGGAGATCACAAATCAAGAAGAAAGAATTATAAAAATGCGGGCAGATCTTTGCGAGAAGATCTTATAAGTTCGGGGGTTATTTACTGCTTTGTTGGGGAAAGGGTTACAACCATAGTGGAAGAAGCCGTTGGGGAAGGGAGCGAGTTGTACAAGCTGGATAAAGAAAAGAGGGTTGAAAACTAGAAACTTTTATTATTATTGGGAAACTATAAATATTGAGTTTGAAAACTTCTAATATTGAGTATGGTATTTGAATTTAATTATATACAATCTTAAATTTTGATTACATTAGATGGTTGTGAAAATTAGAAACTTTTATTATTGACTAAACTTTTAATATTGAATTTGAAAACTTCAACTATTGAGTTTGTACTATGCTATTTGAATTTAATTATATGGTGATTAGATGGTGATTATCATGAATTATATGTATGTTTCTTGTTTACTTGCATTGTCATGAATAGTATGTGGACGTAGATGATGAATGATGACAATTGATAATCAATGATAGATGATGATGAAATACGATGATCGATTTAATGTGTATAATCTAAAATTTAGTGCTGAATATCTTGTGGGACTTTAATTATCTTTAAAATTATGTCGTGGGACTTTAATTGTATACGTGGGGTTATCTTGTCTATGAAAGTAGACTTAAGGTTGATAGGTTAAGAATCTCATTGTACTATGATTTTCAACGTGTTGAGGACTTCAAAGTGTGTTTGGATTTTATGAATGACCTTTATCAGTCTAAAATAAAGATAGCCAAGTCAATGATGCTAAGGTCTAGCAATCTGTCCTGTTATCTAGTTGGTAAAGCTCAGTCAAATGCAAGTTACTCTGTCAGTGCTTCAAGCTGACTCAGTCCTAGTTGGTGATGAAAATTCTCTAAAAGTGGTATAAGTGGTAATTGGAAACAGTCTCTTCCAGTACAAGAAGATTCATGGTGTATGGTCAGGTTATCTAAGATGAGCTTTGTAACTTTGTTTGACCTGAGGAGTGCAGTGGAAAAGTTTAAACAAAAAAAAGATCTTAAGAAAACTGATGGAACCAAGAAGGGCAAATTAATTGATGTTCCCAAACTTGATGCAAATCAAGCAGGAGGAAGAATTCTGATCAATGTACTTTAATATTAACGGAGGGTGACTCAGCCAAGGCTCTTGTGGTTTGAATCAGGGAAATGTGAATATTGAATTTGGTAGTATTGTGACATGTTTCGACATCACTTTCCAATTTAATTTTTTGTTATTTTAGGTATCCTTATCCTATCAGGTGGCAGGAATATCTATTTTTTGGGAAGCTACCACTCACCAACAAATGGAGAATAAAGAGATAGTAAATAGAAAAAAAATCCTTGGTCTACAGGAAGATAAAATATATTAAAAATAAATAAAATATAATTCTAAGAAATCAAGAAAGAATCATCACTGGTAAGAAATTAAACATAATTGCAAATATGCTAGGATTTAGCTTACCTCTTGCGTATTAGATTCTTTGTGAAATCATCAAGGGTAACGTCTTAGATCTTTGTTTCACATGACATTGTAGATGGAGGGGTGAGTTGCTTGACATTGTCAGTCTGAGAAGTGCCAGCAACATCTTTAAATATATAGACCAACAATATCTTTAAAGGTCAAGTAAATATAAATATTATGTTGAAGAAGATACCTATTTAAAATTGAAATCATCACCGGTAATGTGCTAGATCTTTGTCTTAAAAAATTCAACACAAAAAATTGATTAGTAGATAGATGGGTGAGTTGCCTGACGTTGTCAGTCCCGAGAAGTAAAAGCTTCCTCGGACGGATGTCAACCCACGTTTTCAAAAATAAAAATTTTGTATTTAACTAAATGTAAATACATACACACTGTAACATTTTTAATTATAACTTGAGTTGAAAAAATGAATAGTAACAAACAATAAGATTAAGGGAAAAAGATACTGCTTAAAGTTGAAATCATCACTTGCCCTTTAGTATGATATAGATCTTTGTTTTAAAAAAATCCAACACGAGAAATGGATTAGTAGATAGATGGGTGAATTGCACGACATTTTTAGTATATAGACTGTAACATCTTTAATGATAAAGATAAAAGATAGATAAAGAAGATACCTACTTAAAGTTGAAACAATCCATTATCGGTAGCTTCATCAAAGTCGATGTTGTCTTACGTAGAATGTGACGAAGAGCCAACTACACTCTCGAGGTTAAGGGAAAAAGATACTTGCTTAAAGTTGAAATCATCACTTGCCATTGGTAATGAGCTAGATCTGTGATTTAAAAGAATCCAACACGAAAATGGATTAGTAGATAGATGGGTGAATCTTTGATATTTTTAGTATATAGACTGTAACATCTTAAATGATAAAGATAAAAGATAGATAAAGAAGATACCTACTTAAAGTTGAAACAATCCATTATCAATAGCTTCGTCAAAGTCGATGTTGTCTTACGTAGAATGTGACGAAGAGCCAATTACACTCTCAAGGTTGGGTATATTTGTACTTGTAGGCTGTATTATTTACACCTCTTCTTTCGCAAAGGAATTCCGGTCTTGCGCATTGCTCTGTCAAGCGGAAGGTTTCGAGGGAGTATCGTGAAGCGTAACACCTCATGCAACTTTCGATTTTTATCAACTTTGTTTCTCGGTTTTGATTTTATAAATGACAATGCCTTTGAAAACTCTTTCATCCTCCACAGAGACCCCAAAATCATTATGCGGCATAATTCATATAGTCTGAAATACTCATGATATCTTCTTGTAAGATAGAACTTTGATAGATTCCTCTCCACGACCTTGTAATAGCACCACTTTGAAAGGTTGATCTAAATTCTTATATTGGTTCCTCATTGTTGTTGCAAAATTGGTTGGTTGAAACTTTAATAAATCGGCATTGAGTATACCTTTGATTTCCGTACCCTTGAGCTCGGCGTCTTAGTAAATTGTTCCATTATTGTACCCATTGATTTATGGAAATGCTTCTTGACAAAGTCTGCCACACTGCCACCTATACGTATTCCAAAAATTGGATTCATCACACCCATGGCTTCGAATTTTATCTTTACTGAAAGCGTTCCTAATTTACGGCGACAAGGTTTACGAAATTTTTTTAAGCTTTATTACGGTTTCAACTATCACAGAGACTCAAACAAATTACGTGTTACGGGAACATCTTCTCGCTCAGAACACAGTAATATCTTGGCGTCTTTGCAAAATGTGCATAGGTATTTCCTTCCCATTAACGAGAGATGCATAGGTGATCGTGAATATTAAATCTCAAATAGGTGTTAGGATTTTAAGATCTAATAAATCTCTCCAATTTTTAAAAACAGTGCATCAAAACTATCCTGCGAACAATACAATATATCAAGACTTTGACATACCATTTTCCTCATCCTTATAAAATCCACAATATAGATCAATCACCTGTGCATGCTTCATCGATGTATTGATCTCCTTTAACATTGGAAGAATACCAAGCAATGTAAGCAAAGTCTCCAAATCGAGTTAAAGCGGAACAACGGGTCCCTTGCCCTATCAACTTCATGGCGGTATTTGTGCATGAAACCAACCAATGAAGGATACTCCTCACGAACTCTGCATGCTGGTTCATACAAAGAGATCCATCTAGTCTCCACATCCTTCAGAAGTTTTTTGCCGTCTGTAATTCCAATTGCAAATTTTTGGAACTCCAGAAAACGTTTTGGGCTGCTTGACATATAGGCATGGAGTTCTCTTATTATGTCTTCTAATTTAGCAACACTTTCATGGTTGCTTACCATTTTATACGCTAAATTCATTCTGTGAGCCATGCAGTGAATTGGTAGCATATATGGGGCCACTGTTGTTTGTAATCTAACACAGAGCCCTGTTCGGTGACCCTGCATGACAGATGCACCATCTGCTCCAACGCATACCAACTTCGTAGCAATTTCATAATCAGTCATACCAGCAACATCTTTCAAATGAGAAACAACTATTTTGTATAGGTTTTCAGCATTGCAGTTTTCAACCATTTTCATAACACCCAACAGATGAGGTGTCCTTATATGATTTTCTAATGTATAGATGTGGATACATACCCATGCGGTGTTGTCGACTGCTGTCACTTCATCAATTGAAACAGAGATAAAGTTTGCTTTTTTTACATTCTCTTTCAAATCTTCCTTCTCTATCATCGAGAGGCATTTTGCCATTTCCCATCCACTACTCTCAGACCAATGAGACTGAGGTACATTCAGCATTCCGTTAAATTGATACAAAACTTTGAAATCAAGGAAATCTGACATCGCCCTTCCTTTTTTAAGTATTTGAAAAAGAGTAGAAATTGTATGAATTTTGCATGTAGATTTGTTTCTTTCATCTTACGAATATGTGATGTGATTGTTCCTCCCTTTTCCAACAAGATGTCTGTGTTTTTTCTGCTCTGCCTCATATTCCGTTGCATATCGACATGCATGCACTCCTTTTCGATTTTCCACCTATGTGTTTTGATTTTACGCCATCCGCCCTGTCTGATTAAATATTGTTTTCCACAATGTTTTTCTATTGTGTCGGCTTGATTGCATTTTTGTTGCTTTCCCAATTTCCACGTACATATTGTACATGTACATTCACATGGGATTTCTTGAAATTTGATGATTGTACGAGTTCAATAAATGGAAATTTAGCTGCCCAATCAAACTTGTATGTCACGCCAATGGTCCACATATTCTTGTTTGTTTTCATGCTTTACTTTTTTGAGTCGAATTTTGAGCAATATCGCAATCACTGGTTTCCTCTTTCTTGGACGAGTTTGATATTGATTTACATGTCTTCCATTTTGCTCGGTGTTTGTATACGTGATATCTAGCTGCATTCAGTTGCACCCAACAGAACAATATCTTGAAGTCGGCATATTATCGTAGGTTTCATTTGTTTGACTGTGATACTGTGCAGAATGCATGTCCACCTCAATAATGCCTTCCACACAGTCAGTATTCTGATTCTTTTTGGTGGCATCTATATGATTGGTATTTACATTATCTGTATCCGCAGAGTTTCCAAAATACTTGAAGAGTGATTTCTGAGATTTCTTACTTACTTTTAGGTTATTCGTATTCTTTGAGGTGGCACCTTCCATTATTCTGAAAAGAGTCGTGCGTCAGCAAAAGAACCAAGAAGCGACTCTGTACAGTCTCTGAGGTCTTGTCGCGCGTGAACTGTCAGATGTCGCGCGTCAATACTGCCCAGGTCGCGCGTCAAGCCTTCATCTGTCGCGCGTCAAGCCTTCCTCTGTCAAGCGTCAGGCCTTCCTCTGTCGCGCGTCAAGCCTTCCTCTGTCGCGCGTCAAGCCTTCCTCTGTCGCGCGTCAAGCCTTCCTCTGTCGCGCGTCAAGCCTTCCTCTGTCGCGAGCCGCCTTAGCCCAAGCCTTCTCTTGTCGCGTCGAATAATGCATTTGTCGCGTCAACAATCACAGGATAACATAGCCTTCCTCTGTGCAAAGGGTATGCGAGTTCAAATTTCACAAGATTGGTAATTTGGTAAGCTACAAGTCTACCCGCGAATCAAATAGGTTTCTATAGGAGATGTTTTCAAATGAAGGCGTCGATAATATACTTTATATTTTAGGCGAACAGGACGTCCGAATAATTCGCCTTTTCAAATTTTCCCTAAAATGAAATTTTCGCCATATTACGAATATTCGCGCTAAAATTATCTCGATGCAAACTTTGCTGAAGTGTTTCACAAGGTGATACAAAATAAGCCATTTACGATTTATTCACAAATTCAATTAACCATGAAATAAAACACTAACATCATATAGTAATCTATGGTTACATCCACCGAAACAAGTTTCCAATCAAATAGCTCGAACTAGTTTGTGAGTTTCCATAAGTACTAGAGTTGCTTTACCACTGGGTATATAAAACACAATAGTTTGCAATACTAAACTCAATAAATATAGACAGATCTACTCAGTAACAAATAAAGACCGAAAAAATAAGTCAAAATCAAAAAAAACAATTTCAAACCATTAAATAATCCAAACAAAGTGATCAGGTTTTGTTCACACATGCACTCAATAAATATAGAGTTCCTTGGTGAAAAAGGCAATGCAAAACAAGCTTCCAATAGTGTAACATTCCCATGTTAAGACTTTAGAAACAAGGACTTTTTTTTTTGTTGCATGATTAATGTTCTCATCCTAAATACATAATTTAGAACACACATTTTATAACAATACTTATTATAACAGAGATAACCATATGTAGATGTAATGACTCGGTGAACAATCGATCTATTCATTCCATGACTCGGTGAACTACCGATCCATTCATATGTCACATTGATTTTTGAGTATTCTAATGAATACTCCATATTCTCGATTCTCTTACCCTATTTTGGGTTACGAGTGATCTGTCCA
This sequence comes from Taxus wallichiana var. yunnanensis, assembly GCA_018340775.1. Classification (NCBI taxonomy): domain Eukaryota; kingdom Viridiplantae; phylum Streptophyta; class Pinopsida; order Cupressales; family Taxaceae; genus Taxus; species Taxus wallichiana. The sequence continues at coordinate 621,624,766 of CM031239.1, forward strand.
AGGAACCTAACTGAATATTTGTTACCAATATTCATCGGCATCACGATCCTTAGACAAGGTGACATAGGACAACGCAATCAGCAGCTTGTGATACTTTGGCCAAATATTTCTAACATTTATTCATTGATGGCATACTCATCAATCTAGAATACATCCTTCTCCCCACTCCATTGTTATCTAGAATTTCTTACACTAACTTATCGGTCCCCCTCTTAAGGTTTAACTCTAGTCCAGGTTAACAACATAGGTCATGATATGATGTGGCTCATAGAGACTTAGGGTAAATTGGCATACTGGGACAACCTAGGTTAACCTCGTGTGCCAAGGTACCCTGAGTCCTAGAGGGCTACTTCATATCCTAACTATGATACTTACCATTCCTGTAGGGAAATCTTGATCAAGTTCAAAGGTGTGTAGATCTTGACGATCAATGTAGAAGGGTGTTGCCACATGTTAATGCATGGTTGTATCCTCAAGAATATCCTAATCTTCTCAAGGTACAACTTTTTAGTTCATGTGTGTCAACATCTATGGAAACGACCTCGTAAATATGTACATACCTCTAAGAGTTTACATATGTTTAGTTAGATTTTGGTTATAAGACTGACATATTTCTTGACAGCCCATCAAACCCCGAGTCCAACACTCTTTAAGTTCTTTTTACATTTCAGATTCATATAATCTTAATAAATTTAATTAACATAAGATTGCTTCCAGATTTTTTAGTTTTGACCTAACAACCCGTTATCCAAAAAAGGATAGCAATAACTTATGTTCCTTTATTCTAAATAACTTAACCAATTAAGGAAGTGTAATGACTCTACAAGGTGAAACATATCAAACTTATTATAATTAACTCTTAATGATTAACAATCATATCTTCCTCTTTTATTTATATCATTACTAGAGAGGAAGGGTCTTCCTCTTCATAGTTACATTCTAGGTCTTAGCATGCCCTATAATGCCCTTTATAATTACAATAATTTTTATTATAGTTTTATTTCACATCACGGGATATAATGAATTACTTAGGAGAGAATGTTTTATTCTCGCCACTTATTTAATTTATAGCTTACTTAGGAAATTTATCTAAATTCCTTTTTATAATACCCATCAAGAACACAAATCCAAACATATAGATAATAAGAAGAGTATCCTCCAAACAAGATAATTTACTCAATCTATGCAGTAAATTCTCATCTTTCAATTCATTTACAAAATTATACATTTACGACTTATGTATTTCGGGCATATTGTATGACATCAGCCTTTATTTAAAAGAAGGTAGCTTTTCTTTTTCAATACAAATTAAGAACAAATCGAATTCTTATCAAGAATCAACATAGATCAGCCATTGCATCATATAAGTTTTTGCCTTCTCTTATCACTTACGAAATCCATCTCATGCAATTGTTATGCGGTGCATTCAAAGAACTAAGCATGATAAGCACTAAGCCTTAAAAATGAAGCGCATTCCACTAATTTTTCAATAAAACAACCCTGCTTTAATGAACAACAAGTAATTCATACTCCCAAGCGTAAGTAATACCAATAAAAAGAAGAGCAATACAAAACAGATTTTAACACAAAGAGGAACAGGATATAAACTATAATACTTGTCCTATAAATTAAAGTATAATTGATTCCATCCAATATCTTTACCAAACAACAAAAACATATTATATCATTGTTTCCAATTTTACCAAATAAAATACAACACATATCTTTACTATAAGATACAGAAGTGTTTACAACATATTCCCTTTTGGATATTTCCCTAACTTTCAAGTAAAGAAGAAAAGAAAGTATTCCATTGCCAAAGTACATAATCATCAACAAAGCTGAAACCGATGTATGCCATGATTTAAACTATTCCTTTAAAGTAATTCTACTTTAAAATATAACAATATAATGTATTTATCAATAGATCCAAATGAAATAAATCCAAGGAGAAGTGATGGATTGACAATCGTCTACAAGTTACAATTTCATTTTCCAATCTAACTTTAATCTCATTCCACTTCACTTCAGTCAAATGAAAAGTATACAAGTTTAATAAATGTTGTTTTCCCTTTTCAATAAGAATAGGAATCAGGAGGTTCTAATCAATGTACTTAACCCACTGCATTATAGAAGGAATCTTACCAAAATATGATCCCAAACTCAAATCATTTCCTTCAACATAATAAAACAGTTTTACCTTCTCACATTCATACAGTTGAAGTTCATTCAAGAGTTCCAGGAAAGAGAATAATGACCATTCCAAAGAAAGAGAGTACTAAAAACTATCTTCCTTTCTAAACCATCCCATTCTAATGCATGAATTTCTATTTTCCGTTAGAATACTATACCAATAAAGCTCATACAAAGTCCACGAATAGTAAGCTTCACAGAATATTTCTTAAAAGGCCTAACATTCTCGCATTGGTTCAGAACAACCACATATAAGAAGAAATCATGCTAAGATTGCCTATTTATAGAACCCAAAAATTCAACAATGTAGTTTGACATATTCGAAACAAGTTTAGATCGTGTCAATCTTCCAAGACATAACATACCCTTATTAGACCCAACAAGAGGTAAGAATCTGAGTAATTGCTAACACTTAAGACTTCCCAATAGTTCGGAAAAGTAGAACCATCTCAACGGTATGCCAACGCATCACTACCAGAACTATAAATTGGGTTTCCAACAAAAGGACAATATCAAACAACAAAAGAATAATATGTACAGTCTAGGAATCGTTTACAATTCTGGGTGTAATGCCAAGCATAAACGTCATTGAAGGATCAAGACCATTCAAATACATGTAACCAAGTTAGGGTATCAACATGTTCCCTTAATAGTTACTAAATAATAAAAAAACATAATACTTGAACCAACACAATGTTCAGGTTTCTACTTCCATTAAGAACACCAAGTATTAAACAATGTGTATAGTGAAGGATATCAATATCACAACCACAATTACATAATATGCCAACATCGTAAGACTAGAAATTTGAGTAGTGAAATTTTTGCATACAGATTCGAAATAAGAAGAAATGCTTCCATTCTTCATTAACATCCTTTCAACATTATTTCCGAACAAAACGGAATGTAAGATGCTTAGACAAAGCTCAAAAAGGATGACTCATAGGTCAGGTTCATAAAGAATCTCCAAATACCATTAACGTGGTCAAAAGAACAAGATTCCAAAAGCACAATGTCAAAGCGACTTGAGTTACGATCAAATTATCCAAAATAATAACAAACACAAGTTCCAAAATCAATCAAGTTCACGAGCGAAATACAAACTAAACCCCATCTGCTTTTCCTATGTATGCAAGTTTCCATAACAGTATCCATGTTTTGCATGAGGAGAAACACGAAACCAACTATATATGGCTTTTTCATGCATGCAAACTTTGCTATCGTCAAAGTTCCACAAGGTAAAATACAAAAACAACAAGACATATATGAGTTTATCTAAAGTGCATACGAAACCTATTAACGATCGATGATTTTCTCAAGAAGAATACAATCCCCATATCATATACGGGTTTATTCATAGTCCATTTAACTATGGATCAAAACGCATGCTAAAAAACCACCGAGAATCTCGATTCAATCCACTTTACTAAACATGTTTCCCAACTGAATCTCTTACTTGCATACAAGTTTAATTAGATTGAAGTTCTTACCATTCAATTCACAAGACATAACCAGCTTACCCAACAAACATTTCAAACCATTTGAAGAAGCAAACAATGTTGCCATTTTTGTTTAAGTATTCATGGTTCCTTTATGAAAATAGTAGTGCAAAGAAATCTTCCATAGAATCATGAACACATAGATTCCAAAAACACAGAATGCAAGTTTTTCTTACAAACCCATCTATCAATTTACTAGCTAAGCATGAATGTGCAAAATTCAATATAGCAAAGTTGTTTTAATGAAAACACTTAGAAGAAAGCAAGAGATTTTAACAATTAGGGCCTATCATGCCTAGTAGTGTCACTGAAAAATCGAAGAAGACTTCTAGCTGATCTCGCTTCTTCCCTTCTTCTCCATGAAAGACCAAAACAACAAAATGCTTCCTCCACATTGCCTCATATACTCTCCATGAAACAAAAATAGATTTGAAACCTCATAAACAGCCATGCAATATAGTTTAACTACTTTGGTTCAAAAACTAGAGTGCAAGTAGAATGAAAATCAAAAAGTGTGCAAATGAAATGACTCAACCAAAAATCCGTTGGCATGCCTACCAAAGCATTTTGAGCTCATCAAACAAGACAATTAATTGCATTAATTTCCTGATTTCCTTCCCAATCTTCCTTTCCACCGCCTACCAAAATGGCGAGTCCCAAAACAAATAAAACATGAATTTCCATTTCTAGTGATACTGCCACCTAGGCCTCCACCAACCAAACTAGCCCCTGCCTAAGTCGGCAGTCCGTAGGAATTTAAAACCTTATCATCTTCTTAAATGCTTAGAAACTATCGTCAATGTACATGCAACCCCCTTTTAGTTCCCAATTCACATCCATTAGTTTAGGATAGGTTAGATTGCTTAGCTTAGATCTTAGGTAGGTTATACATTAGTACCTTAGGATGTAACACTAACCACTAACCTCCAACATAGGTGTTTAGCAATTAGGTTAGGTTCTAGTTTAATACTTAAAGAACCCTTCTAACCTTTAGTATCAAGTTTAGGTTAGCAACAAAATTATAACAAGCAACATAGCTTAGGTAGGAATACTTTCACCTAGCTTAGGGTTCCGTAAGTCAATCCTCAATAGGATCTTTAATACCTTTCTCTGTCTTTGTGAATAGCTGCATTCCCATTATTATTAGCAATGACCTATCATGGTTTATCTTCAAGGACCCAAGCCATACAACCTACTAAATGGAAGTACGTTCACACAAAATTCAAAGAACTTGCAAAAACAAAGTTCAGTCCAACGTGTAGCTTAACTCATGGAATTTCAATTTTACCATTCACTTGGATCACCGAAATTGATCCAAGGATGAGTTGGATAAAAGACAAGTTTACAACTCTTAAAATAGATTGGAAACAACCTTCCGTAACTAAAAAATGAATTCAAATAAGTCATACCAATTCGATCAAAGGAGCTTAAGAGAAGAAAATATTTATCCATATCAAGCATGATTTCTAAAAATCGAAGAACATATCCTTATAAGGAAAATCAAATATCAACACTTGAATGCAAATGAGGAAAATAAAAACAATCAAGGGTGTTACAAATAGAATCAAGTAAAACACAATTTCAAAACCTAAAATACAAGTTTTACAAAACCCAAAATATAAGTTTTACAAAACCCATCAATAAATTTACTAGATAAAGCATGAATGCATGAAACTCATCAAAGAAAAGTTGTTTTAATGAAAATAGTTAGAGGAAAGCAAGAGATTTTAACAGATTAGGGCTGTCATGCCCGATAAGTTGCTATAAGATTGAAGAAGACCTCTAGCTAATATCGCTTCTTCCCTTCTTCCACAATGCCTCATATAATCTCCACGAAACAAAAATAGATTTGAAACCTCCAAAATAGCCATGCAGTGTAGTTTAAACTGCTGGTTCAAAAAACCAGAGCACATGAAGAGAGAAAAATGGAGAGCATGCAAAATGAAACAACCAAACAAAAATCCACTGGCATGCCTTCCAAAGTGGTTTGGGCTCATGAAACAAAGTTCATTAATTGCATTAATTCCATATCTCCCACCCAATCTTCCTTTCCACCACCTACCAAGTCTGGTGAGTTCCCAATCAAAAATAACATGTGTTTCCATTTCTAGTGATACTGCCACCTAGGCCTCCACGAACCCAACTAGCCCCTCGCCAAGTTGGTACTCCCGCATGTCTTTCATCCTTATCAATAACATTAATTCCTTAGGAACCATCACCCAATACTTGCACCCCTTAGGTTCCCCTTCATGCCATTAGTTTAGGGTAGACTACTAGCTTAGGTTATATCTTAGGTAGAAATAAATTTTATAACTTAGGATATAACACTAATGACTAACGCCCAACATAGGTCCTTAGTAATTAGGTTAGATAACTCCACAATGGTAAGCAATCAAAAATACAATAGCTTTTAGAAACTAGGTTAGATCACTAAATAACCTTGTAGTGTTAGGTTCTAGTTTTTATACATAGCAACCCTTCTAACTCTTTAGTACTAGTTTAGGTTAGAAATAGAATTATATCCATGTAACATAGCTTGCGTAGGAATACTTTCACCTAGCTTAGGATTCCGTAAGTCAAACCTCAATAGGGTCCTGGGTATCCCTTATGCCGTGTATAGGCTATATGCCTATTTTATTAGTAATGACCTATCTTGGTCAATCTTTAAAGACCCAAGCCAAACAACCTACTGCATGGAAGTTCATTCACATAGAAATCAAAGATCTTGGAACAACAAAGTTCACTGAGCGTGTACCTTAACACATGGAATTTCAATTTTACCATTCATTCAACAGAGCAGTTTTAAAACATTCCTTGGATCACTGAAATTGATCCAAGGATGAGTCGATAAAAAGACAAGTTTACAACTCTTAAACCAGAAGTGAAAAATGGATTCAGAGAAGTCATACTAGTTTGATCAAAGGATCTTAAGAGAAGAAAAAGACTTATCCATATCAAGCATGATTTCTAATAACCATAAGAACATATCATATAAGGAAAATCACATATCAACACTTGAATGCAAAGGAGGAAAATAACAATAGTCAAGGGTGTTATAGTACATGAAATGATCCAAAGCATAAAACAATTCTAACATCAAATTTTTGCTTGGAAAACTTGGTGCAATCTGAATATTTATCCCTAATCTAACCTTCTTTATTCACACATCAATAATTTATTAAAAAAGTATTGTTGCATTGATTGGATGGAAGAGTCCACTAAGGCATTTGAAATCAGAAAAATGATTCTTACTTTCACCCCCTACACTCAAGCCTCCTAGGTTAAACTGGCCCCTCATTCTATATTCAAGGGCCACGAGATGTCTCATTATCTGCATGTTAGCTCAAGAATATGATGATAAGCATGAACGCGTAGTTTATTTTATCAATCAAATATTGATTAACTATGAGACACACTACACTCAACTAGAAAGGGAGTGCCTAGCTATAGGGTTTACAACAAAATAGTCAAGACATTATATGTTAATGGAGGAAACAAGAGTGATTTTCACAACTCGATCATTTGTGGAATTTTCTAATGCAAGGTTCACTATCTAAAAATTTCGGGCATTTTATAACACTAATGGGTGAATTTGAGTTGACCTTCATCAATAAGAATTCTATATAAAGATAAATTATTATGGAGTGGTTAGGTGATAACCCAATAGATAGAGGTGACTTGGTTGATTTAGATTTTCCTGATGAGTGTATATACTATGTTTAAGTTAAGCCCTCAATTAGTGTTTGCCCTTGGTACACTAACATAATCAATTTCATTATGGATAAGGCATACCCCTGAAGGGGTGACATCTAGACAAAGCATAAGGCTACTCATTATAGCCACTAAGTACATGACTCTGGAACAAGTGATCTATCTCAAAGCCTCTAATGGAATGTTATTAAGATGTGTTGATGAAGAAGAATCCAAGAAGAATATTTTTTAATTGTATATTGGAGTATGTGGAGGTCACTTCATGGGCCACACCACTACTCGAAAGATACATCGATGGGCTATTTTTGGCCAATGTTAGAACCATCGGAGGAATGACAAAGATCCTGGATGGAATCTTTGAACATCAAAACATTACACTCGACTACAAAATGATGTAGCTTCAAGATCGAAGAAAGAAATCACCCATGAGAGCAATGTGCATGCATTAAGGGATAAATGGCACAAAACCCATACTTTTTTCCATTCCACCATGTCATGCTCAAAATGAAAGGGTATACATATAGTATTGGGGTGTGTAACTCCCACAAAAATGTAGCCATCAAGAGGTGGGAGTTACATTCTTGGAATAACCAAATCCAAATGTAACTCCTATGACACATGTAAAGCCATAATGACACCCTAGGACACCTAAGCATAGTGAATCACCTATGTGGAGGAATCGAGATGTATATAAAATATGTGCATGGTAAATATCCTACACCAACACCCCCACTGAAGCATATCTTAGGTGGACACATAGATGAAAACAAGGAGAGGTGGGTCTGAAACAAACCTGATGAGGTACCCATGAACTAGAAGCTCTCAAAAAGTGGAGTAAAAGGAGAAAACCCAGTGGGAAAAAATCCCCCCTAAAAGAGAGACAAGCCCGCTCTCTAATCTAAGAAAGATGCTAAAGATGGGTCCCGGCCATAGACAAGCCTATAAAGGTACTCATGTACAAGGAGGAAATATCTTGGAAAGAAGAAGGAGAGAGAAGAAGAGGGAGATGAGAGGAATGTAGAAGATGTCATGGATGGATCTAAACTTGGCAGCTCTAGGAGGTCTCCCAAAAGAATTTTGATGATGAGATCCTTTGCCTCTAGATTGAAGAAGAGCCATCCATATTGAATTGTGTGCCTACCCTTAGGAAGGACATAAATGATGTGTTGGAAGTTCACCCACTTTGTGAAGGAAACTAAATGAAGTAGCACAAATAACTCTGAGTCTGGTCCATGAAAGTGTGACATAGGTCTAACAAGTGAGTGCAAATGAACCGAAGGTAATGTCACAAGTGTAGAACATTAGAGTGTGAAGAGTGAACACCCACGAGAAAGGATGTCCAAGTGATGTGAATTTAACAAAACCTCCACAACGAGAAAGGGATCCATAAGCAAGGGTGGATCAATTAAGGTCTCTAAAATAAGTGGAAGTGGTAAGAGTCCCGGAAGGGCACTCCTAACAACAAAGATAATGAACTCCTCTGAAATACCTATAGATGGATGAGGATCCTATAGTACATCACAAGTGTACTCTATGAAAAGATGACTAAGGTCAGGTAGATACTCATCTCAATGAGGGGGCTCAACAAATAGAAGAGTGATGTTAGATAGGTATGAGTCATCCAATGAAGGTAGAGGAGTGAAAGGGGCCTCGCACACTGTAAGTTGAAAGGAGGTGGGTGTGATGACTGTATGATACTGAATAGGAGACTGCTTGATATTTGATGAGATGTGGGAAGTGTCAACACTCTCTAGAATAGTGAGAGAAGGAGGAGAAGAGTCCTCTATAGTATTCTTGATATCAAAATTGGGTGCATAATCCTCATCATCAGAAGTAGAACCAATCAATTATTTTTCGAAAAATTTCCATCACACGAAGAAGAGTAGACCAGAAATCAATAGCAGCAACAATGGCGGTAGTATGTGAAGGGTCTCCATAGAGGGACTGAAGAATGCTCCAGACACGGTGGGGTGGATCTGAATCTGCCATGTGAAACTAGAGATATCTGGAGACATGCATCATCAAGTGACCAAAAACATGGTCATAAGTGTCGAGGAAGTCCTCCAAATAATGATGATCAGTGGGTGCAGGAATTGGCCCAAGTAAGAAGGGTGAAAGACCCTCGTGAGTGAAGTAACATTCCATGGAAGCATGCCAAGCTGAATAGTTCTCTCTCCCGGTGAGAAGTGGCGGAGGCTGTAAGGTGATCCTACGATGCTCAAGTCTAGAAAGAGCACTCTCCATGATGTGGAAGAAAGAAGTAGAAGGTGCACAAAAGAAAGACATCGACTCAGCCGATAATGCATCTGCATGTAAAAACCCAAGAGTACTAGTGAACCCCCTAGAATGTGGCACTTTATAAAGTAGTGCATTTACAAAAATTACAATGTCATCATGTAGTGTGTGAGAAATCATGTAACTTTGACTAAAGAAGTGCTCAAAACTAAGCAGTGAGTCAAAAGTTATAGCAAGAAAATGATTCCCACAACTAATGGAAACGCCAATAAGCTTTGCAAACTAATTAAAAAAATGCCCGAAATGGGTGCAAAGGCTATCATGTGGGTACTCGTTGGAAATGACATTAAATTTTAGGCAAGGTTTGTTTTGCATGTGTGGGGGATTAGCCTCCTACCAACCCAAACCTCGCCCTCCATCTTGACACACGAATGAAGGACAAAATTACAAGCAAGTAAAGGCCCTAAATTATTTCAATGCCATAATGAATTGTTTTAACCTTAAAACATTAAAAATGGGATTTTTTAACCTCGAAACAATGTCTAAAAGGGATGGATTAGTACCCACATTATCAAGCCATGTGGAGGCATTGAATTGTTGTGGGAAAGTAGATGTGACTCGTCAATCCAACATTCTTGAGTAGAAGAATTTTGCATGGACACGTGTACGAGTTACTAGAAAAATGATCAGGTCTAAAGTGTAATGGTCACATGAATGGTTTACGAGGTTGGCTCACAACTGGAGGTGACCGAGCTATTAGGTATGTGTATGCTTGAGTGGGTGGAAGGAGTGAGCTAGTGGGGCAATGGTAGGATGAAAATGGTTGTGGGAGATTCTATGCAGAGATAACAATGTCAAGGGAGATCTAAAAATCATCAACAGAGATCTGTTAGGTTCACTTAACCATGAACACCGAGAAGGACCACATTTGAGCTAGGATTTGCATGGATTCCATAGTAGGTAATGACTCAATTTAGGGGTAGTGCCAAGTATGAAAAAGCCATGAACGGGGTCAAACCAGGAGAAATATAAAAAAACATACACCGGTCATGGGATTGAAGCATGAGCTAGTACAAAGCAAAGCGATGGCAAGTAAAAACATCCACACATAGGTATACAGAGCTACTAGTTGAAAACCCAAATCATAGCTAGAACAAATGCAGGAGTGAACCAACAAGTTGGAGGAGTTGAGGTAAGGCCACGGTAAGAAAATCATAGTGGAAAAGAAAACCATGACTGATAGAATTAATATCTAGGAACTCGTTGGAGGTTTCCATTGAGCTCTAACGTGAGAGAAATAGGTCAAAACAGTCGGAAAAAAAACTCCAAACACTTCACGAATGCAGGTTGAAGCACTAGGGGATTGTCGATGTTGAAGACCATGGCAATATAACCTACACAAGAGTGAAACCCGAGTTTCCAAAACAATACAAAGTTTGCAATAGCGAGTGTAGAACCAAGGAAAAACATGCGAAGAACTAGGTGGAAGATAGAGTCAACACCGAAGTAGAAGGTTGCAAATAAAAAAAAGACACAGCCGTTAAGACAATGTAACGTTCAAGCCAAAAACACCCGAGTTGTCGAGGTAAAGCAAGGAACGAGTTGAAAAAATGATCCCAACCAATGTAAAATATGACAAGGCAAGTGATGAACCGAAGCGGTGAGGGAAATGAATTGAGCTATCAATGAGGCACTGACTCAAACCAAAGCACCCTTTTTACTCTAATTTTTCCCCGACCTTTTACATGAAGTACCAATGAGACAACCACACAAAACCAAGTACAATAACCCCTTAAAAGAAAGCAAGTAGAGCATAAGGTAAAGTCGAGAACTTACACATGAAACTACAAAGCCATGAGTAGTAAGAAACCAAAGCGAGTGACATGGTTCCGATCCACGAGCTCGATACCATGTCGAGGAATGACAAAGATCCGGAGGAATCTATAAGCATCAAAACATTGCACTCAACCGTAAAATGATGTAGCTTCAAGATTAAAGCAAGAAATCACCATGAGAGCAATGTGCATGCATTAAGGGAAAAATGGCACAAAACCCATACTTTGTTCCATTCCACCATGTAATGCTCAAGATGAAATGGTGTGCATAGAGTAGTGGGGTGTGTAACTCCCCGAAATGTAGCCATCAAGAGGTGGGATTTACATTCCCGAGAATAACCGGTCAAATGTAACTCCTATGACACTCTATGACATGTGTAAGGCCATAATGACACCCTAGGACACCTAATCATAGTGAATCACCTATGTGAGGAATCCCATGTACATAAAATATGTGCATGGTAAATATCCTACACCAACAAGAACATAATGTGGTGGAGTTTGTGCGTAGGTGCCATAAATGCCATGAGTTCTCCCATGAAATTCACATACCAACACAAAGTTCTGCAACCAATTGTGACACCATGGCCCTTTTCCAAGTAGGGCCTATATTTGAAATGGAAATTTTCTCCCTCATCAAATGATGACCATATCTTTATAGTCACAACCACAAATTATTTAGAAAATTAGGTAGAGCCCATGCCTCTTACCACTATCCAAATTCTCGTGATCACCAAGTTCATTCTTAAGTAAATCATTTATAGATATAGTTTCCCATAGGTCATTATCTCTAATAATGGCATGTATTTCAAGAATGACGAAGTACATGAACTATGTGAGAAATTCAAAATAAATCATCACATTACTTCTTTATATTACCCTCGTGCCCACAGATGGGCCGAGGCAACAAATAAGACATTAAAATCCATTCTCCTTAAAATTATCAAGGATAGAAATGGGATTGGCATTTAAATTTATACCTATCCTTATGGGCCTATCAAACATCGATAAGAACACCGATTGAAAACCCCTTTTCCTTAATATTTGGTGAAAATTTAGTTTTACCGCTTGATGTCAAAATACCTAGTCTTTACATCTCATTACAGGGGAATTTCGAGAGAAGAATCCTATCGAGAGGTGTGACTCTCTCAATTATAAATTCTTGATGAAGCTAGGTTCAATGCCAAATAATGACACAAAGATTATGTTGATCGGATGTGCCAACATTACAAGAAGAGTGTCTACGAATGTGAAATATGTGAGGAGATCTCATATAAAGGCTTGAAAACCAGATCAACAAAAATACTTGTTAATATAGGAAGTTCAAGCCCAAATGGTTGGGTCCATATTGAGTAATAAAAGACTATAAAAATGGGTCATTTCACCTATGCACACTAAAAGTGAATCATCAACTCTCTTCACTGAATAGGTATTAGGCGTGATTCACCCACATTTTCATATGTACATGATTACATTTACATTGCATTATAATCTTCCTATCCATTTTGTTAAGTTGTAGTCAAGGGATTTATTCTTATAGCAATATATAAAAAAACTTCTCAAAATGTTGGCAAAACATTCAAATCATATCTCTTCTAGTCCTCATCATATCTTCAATTATTTCGAATCATTTCATCAATTCAAACAAGAAAATACAATCTTTGACAATAGTCATACAAGGGCCTGCATTATTGGATCGACTTATAGTTTCTTCTAGATTAGGTTTCATTCACTACGATCATTCTAGAATCTTCATGGTGTCACATCTATCCCATATACACCTCTTCGGAAATAATAACATGCTAAACATTTTTCCTAGAGAAACATGTCAAATGTAAGTCAACGGAAAAATTATATTTTACACATTTATTTTCCCTACCAACCTTCATTTTGAGCTGTGTCTCTTCACTAGTGACGTAAGGTTGGGAAAGGAGATAATTTCCCTTACTTGCCTATGACTTGTCCATGGTGATGAGCCCATAATTCCTACTGTAACATGGGGCAAGGTGTAGGGGTCTCTTCGATAAATTAGAAAGTGAAAAAAATTTCATTCAAATACAATGAAATCATAAATCGTAACAAAGTGAGTTAGATGTCTAAAATTCCAAAAGAGTTTAAAACTACAAAACAATATTTTGTCAACCAAGTGATCATCTATGTCCAACTCTAGATAAATTGGAAAGAAATTCACACTTTAAACTATGTAGAAAATTTGTGTAGAGTGAGGTTATATGTTCCCAATTTATTTTTATCAAAATCTTGTGTTTATCTCATCATTACTATTCAAAAACCTCTATAACTTTCACCCTCCCGATACTCGAGTGTTAATCCCTCGCGTCGTAGCACTTGTGTGGGGTTAGGATTAGGGTAATTTCATCCTTCTATAACATCACTCTATCATCACGTTTTTCCAAAACAATATGAAGTATCAAAAATTTCTTATAGAAACTAAAGTTTAACATTAGAAAACATAAAAAGAAGTCATTTTTTTAGCATTCATACCCATTACATACATTCCGAAAAGCATACTAAAGAAGAAGTTCTAAACATCTATAATACACATATGAAATGAACCAAGAAGAAGTCAACTTAGACACAATGAATTAATAATCCAAAAGAAGAGTCTATGTATATCATTATAAGTCAAATTTTTGTACAATGCCATCATGCACTAAGTGTGGTAAAAATGCTTTAATGAGCCCAATTTTTTTAAAAGGTCGTATAAATTCCCAAAAATGGAAACTAAGCAATAAAAGGCCCAATGGCCTATCAATTCGGCATGGGATCCCTAAGATGGTGCAATCTTTGTGCCTAGAACTCCTATTATGGCTATGATAGTGAGAGTTCACCGAAAGGTGGGAGTACTCATGATGGTGTCTACTATATGTGGTATCACTAAGAGAATGGGTCCACCTTATCAATCTCTTACTAGTCTCATATGCGGAAACCCAAGTTCAAAGAGAAGTCATGATCTTTTCTTCCCTCCAGATAGGTGTAAATAGGTCAGTATGTCTACCCAGGATAATAATGGTTTTCCTGTGTCCTTAGTCGGCTTGGTCTTTGTATTCTGAAGGGATTAACAAGGTGTCCATGCACACCTAGTGAATAAGAGGTCGCCACCCCTATGCATTCAATGAAAGAAAAATAGAAGAAAAATGGTGATTTAGAAAGCTACAAAATAAAAAATAAATACCAACTAACATTTCTAGCTAACAAAGTCAAGAGAAGAGTATCAACATACTCCGGTCTGCCTACATCCATGTGGGGTCTCTTTTGGTACATCTGGAGCTTTGTTGCGGTACTTGGTGTGCCTCATCTCCTCTTAAGGATATGCACTACCCAATGATGGACCCCTTATCTCATCCCTCGTCTTGAGGGATTAGATCCTCTGAGACTAAGGTCTTGTTCTCTACTTCATCCTCTTGCTCCACTCTCAGTACATCTTCGGTATCATGCCACTCAGGATCACACTCCTCCTCCATGTGAGCTTCCTCACCAGTCTCACCACCCAATCCATCTCCTCATCACCTGAATTCTCTCTAGTATAATCTCCTATCTCCTCCTCAGAATTAAATTCCACATCTATAGGCTCATCATCCTCCTGCTATGGGTAGGTGCAACCTCAATCTAGAGTAAAGGTGCACAAGTGGCATGAGATTCCCATCGAGCATGAACTACTAACCTTACTACAATAGGAACTCTTGGAGTAACCACCGTCCAACCAAGATCCCCTCTAGGACCATTTCAGTCCTCCTTGACACTCCTATACATGGGTGCCACTGGGGGAAGCATGTCAATGTATGGAAGACTGAATCTGTTTAGGAACTCAACCAAATGGGTAAATCTAAACCTTCCCCTTCCTATCAACAAAATCACTAGTAGTGTTATATTCCATCACTGAAGTCCCCTCCTATCCTCACAATCCTGCCATGTCCTAGTATGGAGTGGCCACCATGTCTGATGTGATCAAGGAATCCACTAGCTGATGTGGTCTTCTGAGAACTTACATTATCATCAATCTGGCCATGACGGACGGACCACAGGTCCAATCTTGGTACTCCCTTACCATAGGGGACAATTCACTCATACACCCAATGCATAACCAATGTAGGGTGGCTCAAAGACTATCCTGCAACTTGACAATTTATTATAAGTCATGATAAGTGCTACCGAGGATATCGACCCCCAAATGTAGATACAACCATGATCCTCAATATGTGAAATTATGGGAGCCTAGTAATATAACAATTTGACTCCTCCTTGATCCCTTATCAACCAAAAGCTAGAATACCCATAAGGGGATTGTAGATGGTGGGAATAGGAGAAGTGATAATCGATCAAACCTTCATTCCCTTCTTCAAACCGACCGAGAGCATGACATCACCCATCTAAGTTGCTCACCGAGTCATTGTAGCTCTGACCACTGTTCCATCCATATTTAACTATATCGCTAGTATAAAAACTCCAAAAATATGGTACACATCCTCTAGGGTGATTGTCCACACATATCTAGCACCAAGAAAGCGGAAGTTATTTTGCAGTGCATCCTAATAAGAAAAGAGGTCACACAGATGTTACTAGCAGGGAGTAATGAGGGCACATGAGTCTTGTCCTAGTTCAATAGATCTAGAACCCTTGGGAGCCAATAACACTCCCTCTCATGGCTTTATTTGTTGTATTCCTTCTTATTATGCATCCACCAAAATAGAAAGCTCATCAAAAACATAGAAAAAAATCAACAATAAATTTAAAAATATTTAACAAAAGGGTTTTTATTATGTTTAGAAGCGCCTGTCTGCAAAGTGGAAGTTTTGTGACCACTTTGCCTACTTAAGGTGATAGTTCTTAAACCTCCTCCATGATAGGAAAAAGTCTTGTAACCACCGTCATGTTCGGGGTTGTGGTACTAAATCATTTCGCCATACGACTACATGGCTCTAGAAATCTCCATAAAATGTAATAATACACCATTCTTTTAAAATAAAATGACTACCATATAAATGTCACTTTGAAGACTAGTTTAACACAAGAATTTTTAAAATAACCCCCTACGTAAATATTTTGAAATTTTAACATTTTAAGTTTCAAAATAAACAAATTAGGAAAACTAACCTTAGATCGCGCAGGTCAATCTCCGCTCACGAAGGCATGATCATGATTTCTCAATGGTCATTTTGGTTGTACTCTCATTGAAAATGGTCACCGTGGGCCCATAGCTCAAAAATCACCAATCGAACGCGTCTGAATGAATAGAAAAATATGTTTGTTATGAGATTTATATTTTTAATTAACTTCATTTTTAGTGTATATTTTCACATGGCTAGAGCGATAGTGCGGGTATATTTCTATATCCCCACATAAATGGTAAGTGATTTCATTTTTTTAAATTAGTATTTATTTTTGATATTTCATCCATCTGCACTTGATTCTTCTTGTTTGTTTTACAAGTAGTGAGATCTTGGTTAGAAACTTTTTGGCACATAGGTGTGTTAGGTATAACCTCTAACTCCCCATTTCAAGAATTCCATACTCATACTCTATGTTTTACACCTCTTGATGGCTAAGATGCTTCTCGAGGGGGAATATATCCACACCCAAAATTACATGTGTGAAATTTTCAGAAAATGGTTACAATATCCCTAATGAAAGTAATAATAATAATGGTAGGGTAGTATATTAAGCTATGTAAAAATAATTTTTATTTTCCATGGATAATTTTTGAGATATTTATGATAGTCCAGGAGGAGGTTGTGAAACATGGTTCAAGGCAAGTAAAATAGAAAAAAATTTCAAAGTGAAGTTGAAGGTGTTGTAGAAAGATTTGAAGCTTGAAATTTTAGGAGCATGTATGGATAGTCACATGAAAATTAATGGAGCTTTCAAAGATTTTTGAGTGCATTAGGAAGTTTGCAAGCATGGCTAGAGTAAGAAGCATTGTCTTGAGAACTCATAGGGTAGTCTTGTAAGTAAGTGAAAGGTGAAGTTTGAAATCTTGAATGCTTTTCCTTATTGATTCTAACAATGATGTGAGTATGTAGACGGTGTGGAGAACTTAGAGATAAAGATGATAAGGTATATATCATGCTTGAAGAAAGAGCTAGTTAGAACAATAGTTGACCAAGTGGGTAAGTTGAATAAGTGGTTGTTTCTTTCATGGTTGAGTCATTTAAAGAGATGATTGGCAGTAGGAGGAAGTTTCTTTGAAGAGTGAAGATGGTAAAATGATTTTTAATGTCATTTTGAGTGATATTTAATAGGATTTGAGTATGTTTTTCAAGTTTTAGCCTTATAGGCTTATAATAAAGATCCTCGATGCAGAGATTGTTGTGGTTAAGTTGGTTGAAACTTCTTGTTTACTTAGTATAAGCTTGATTTCAAATTTTTCTCTACATCAATATTGGTGACTTATCCCATGAGGATATGGGCTTTTTCATTGCTAGAAGTATTAAGTTTGATGGAGTTTCTTTTGTATGCTTCATACGGGGCATTCTCCAAGTCTATTGAAGAATCATTAAGTTGTGATTATAGAGATAAGTTATATTATGCCATGATAAGGTATGTATTCTATTTTGTCTACTTGAACTAGTATAATATGTTTGTCATTAAGAAGCCATGGGTTTATTTTTTTGTCTATGGTCTACTGTCATAAGGATATTATAATTTGCATGATGCATCATGATTATGTAAGATGATTCATGGAATATAGCATTTAGATTGGAGCTAAAGAGTTAATTTTAAGGTATCATTTAGGTATGTTTGGTTGAAGAAGATGTGCTATAGTATCTTGATATGATGAGCTTGTTAAAATTATGTATCAAAGATTAATTTAATTAAGGGGAGATGTGAATTAGTTTTCAAGAACATGAGAAGAAAGAATGGATCAAGGAAGAGCTTGAATGAATTAAATTAAGTGTGGTATTATATAAGTACAATCATGAAGGGTATTATGTATGTATAAGTTTTTGAAATTACTAAGATCATAAAGCATTTGTAATCATAATAGGTGATAGGATTGTAGGTTTCCTCAATAGTTTCTAGTGTTAAAATAAATTTTGAGTTCTTTAATACCTCTCTTGTATCTAGATCGTGTACAAAAATCATCATTGTAGGTTTTATAGAGCAAAGAGAGTTATGAAGAATAATTCTCTCTTAATTTGTATGACAATTTAGTTAGACAATAAAATTCTTAAGAGAATGTTGCATGATGATCATGTTGAAGGAATTATTTCAATAGATTACTCAATGTATGTTTGTTTCTTGGATTACTCTATAGATTATGACCATGTTAAAGGAAAAATTTGAGAAACATCTTAAGCAATAATGCATCAAGTAGTCTCATGAAGGTAAGGGTGTTCATGAACATTCCTGAGTTTTCATAGTAGATGTGTGCTAAAAAGTAGTATATCAGTATTTCATGTAGTAGGATGAGTATCCAAGAAGATGAGTTTAGTATATTTAGATAATATAATGTTATGAAGAAGATCTATAATCTCTCCATGGTGTCACAGAAAGTGTTCCTATTCTATGTTAAGATGTTATGTCTCTATTAAATTAAGGGAAGCCAATGAAGGTCTATTTTTAAAGTTATGTATGTGGTCATGCTCATAAAGGTTTTATAATAGGTAGTTTCTATGCCATGAAATGTTTTGAACAAGTCTTAGTGTGCTTGGGTATGCACTATGACATGTTTTGAATACTATAAGGGTTTCAGAGACACTTACAAAACTTGTAGACTTAGATAGCTATGTGATGAGTTTGTTTTTCTTCGAATTTAAGAATTTTTATATTCATGATGGGAAGATCATTCTAAATTTGAACAAAAAATCATGAAAGAAATAGAATTTTGTATACTATCCTTGAAGAAACTATTGTGCGGGGTTTGTCAAATCTAGGTTGTTCATTCCTAGGTCATGAAATAATATTTTTTTATTTCTATTAAAAGTATAAATAAATCCATATGATGGTAAAAATGTACTAAAGTGAAGATTTATCGTAGGGGAGGTATAATTTTTTCAATGTTGTTTATTCTTGTAAGGGATGTCTTTTGATTCATCATATTTATCTCTTTAATTTATAGTGCATCATGGAGATATGTTGTCAATGAAATAAATAAATAAGGTATGTGTTTTACATAGTAAAGTATGATGCACGATATTGAATGTGTCTACATTAGTTGCATCGGATGTGTTTATGATCCCTATAAGTTATATTGTTATGTCAATAAGTCTTGTAAGTCAAGAAGACAAAAAGGTTTGTTTGCGTAGTGTCGAGATAGATGTGAAAAGATGAGTATGTGATAAAATATGATTGAAAGATTGATAAATTTTTTGCAGAAGGATATGATATGCTTGATTTTTTTGTTTGAAAAATCAAAAGGCTGAAGATTGGGATTGAAAATATAACATATATCTAAGATAGATTAGAATGAGCATAGAGAGACATTAGATGAGTTTCATGGAGAAAAATTGTATGTCAAATATGGATATAAATGAGGTTGTGTTACTAGAAGATTTATATCTATAATGAAAAGTGTTATAGAAGTATATGACTCAAGTGTAGTCATAAATTAGTGTACAAGAGAATCAAAATATGCATAGTTGAAGAATGAAGTTAGATAGTGTAGTTGTCCATGTTATGTGATTATTTATCTCTATATATAATTCTTTATGGAGTTTAGAAGTGGTATGAGGTTTTGAATATGATTTTCAATGTTGGTCATTTTAAGATTGAGGTTTCGGGGTCTAAGTGAGTCTATCTAGTTTCTAAGACAAGACAACATGATAACACTTAGATGATTATGGGTATGGCCTATAGGATAAAAAGTTAAATCTTAGAAGTACGGTCTTCGATTTGAGTGTCAAAGATAATTTTAGATGTGCACCACAATGACATGACATTATTACGGTGAAAAAAATAGTGATAAAATATTTTAGGGTAATCTAAGGTGTTTCAAGTGTTATTGGTATGATACAAATAATATAATATTCTTGGTGCATTAAAGAATATTAATAAGTGTAAAGGTGACTCAAAAGGTCTTTAGTTGAGTAGGTATGAGATGTTTGAAATTAAGACAAGAATATTTACGATTGTTAGTTGATTAAGAATGTGACAGACCTATTTCAATATGTATGAAATAGAGCTATAAAGCATGATCTAGAGGGGTGACAATTTGATAGATTGTACTAATTAAAAAAGAGGTGTGAAATAGATTCTACATGGTGTTTTTAATATATAAAAGCATGCATGATCTCATGGGGAGATGAGTTCAATCAAGTATACTAAAGCATATCTAATGAGTAGTCATAAAAGGTACAGATCTTGGAGAAAGTCTACTTGACAAAGGTATGAGCCTAATAAAGCTATTTGTTTCAATTGGTTGTTCAAGTATGACTCAATTATTTTCATCTTTTCAGGGAGAATTATTTAAAGGTATGAATATACTTTGTTGTCGTCTCATGAAAATTTTACTAGTTGTCTATTATATTTTACTTTTATATGTTGTGAGAGTTGTTCAACGACTTACCCTATGATTCTATAAGTCGTGGTTGAATAAGGTATGCAATAAATTAAATATGAATCCAAAATGAGGAGTATATGTTCTGAGGTAGCAACGAAGATGTTGGATACGTCCATGGATCATTTGTTTTTCTTGACTTCAAACAAGTGACTACACATTTGTGGTGGTTTTCTTGCATGTAAGTAATTTAATGTGTATTTTTTGTTGTCCTCATTTCAAGGTGTGATATTATCCTTTTTCATATTTGTCAAATGGCGAGAGTAAACTCAAAAACATGAAAAGAGGTTTAAATTTACTTGCATGGTTGTTTTTCATTAATGTTTGTGAAGATGGTTTCCATCAATGACAAATGAAGAGATTGTTGGGCATTGTGTCAGTGTTTTTGTTATTGATGTCAAGTAACATTGATGTAAAAGGGATTCTAGTGGAATGTTGAGTTTTCATTGAGTCATCTTGAGGTGTCTAGTGGAATGAAGAAGTGGCATGGTGCATATGAATGGTTATTTTGTGGTTCTGGTAAGCTAGGTGTTGTAATTTGGCTTCAAACATTTTATGAAGGTTACCACATGGTCTAACATGTTTAGGGGATTTGTTTAAGGTGTTAGATTTTCTACAAGGTGGTAAAAGGTTTGTTCATGAGAAGTATACGTTAATACATACTATTTTAGGCATAGTGCTAGACCTATTTCAAACAAGATGATGTGATAGCATGAGTTATGTGGCATGGAAGTATAATGTGAGTATTTAAGGAGTATTTTCCTTTGTATAACAAATGTAAATGATGTACAAGGTAAAAATTTATGTGTTTTTTTCATTTTAAGGTAATAAGAAGTAAGTTCTACAAGATAAGAAAATAAAAATATAGGGAATTTAATGTGTATGTTGATTTTTTTTTAGGTTATTGTACACACCCAAAAAAATTGCATGTCCTGACATTTTACTGGAAAATGGTTACAAGATCCCAAATGAAATCATATCCTTTTAAAAGGTGTTAGAGTTCTAAAACCCATTCACAAGTCTTCATTTGTAGCCTATACATACTTACTTAACCCTCACATGCTTTTTCTTAACTTCTGGTACATTTAAGAGTAGTTTTGGCATTTAGTGTTAAAACCTCTACCGTTCGTAGGTGATGGTTTTCAAACCACCTCCCCAGGAAGGGTGGCGGTCCTTAATCTGCCACCTGTACAAAGCATGGAAGTGCTATATAAATTTTCTAGAGAGTTCACTCATGTTTTGACTCTACACTATCTAACTTTACTTGCATTTTTAGATGTGTTTCTTTTCTATTTTGAGACGATTCAAAGGCCCAAATTACTCATGGCAATATATTATTGCACTTCTATTTGTGATCGATGGTTCTTAGTAGTTTGAATTCCCTCTTGACTTTTGTTATGTCCTACTTTTTCAATTGTTGGTCATCAAAAGGACTTCAAAGAGAACAACAGATCGGGGACAAGAAGTCCCTCCTCTTTAGTGGGAGAGGTTCCCTTATTCAAAAGAAAAATTATTTACATATGTACGAGCATAGTTTTAGTATGGAACTTGGATATCATGAAAGCATTTTGAACAATAGATCATCAATCACAAAAGTACAGAGGAACGAAGACGTGGAAATGAGTAGAAAGGTATTCTTCAGAATTATAGATGGCAAAATAATTCCTCAAGCAAGATGAAATTTAAAAGACACATAGTTCTATAAATAACATCTATAAGAATAAAAAGCTTCTTGGCATAATGCGGACAAATAATTTCTTGCAGGAGAGGACTACACCTAAGGTCTCATCTTGGAGGTGGCAATGGATATCCTTAAAAGTAGATACCACCAAAGTCTTGAAGGCCTCACCCTTCTGCCAGCTATTTTTCAATTCTCCCAAAGCCTCCTCCAGCACCTTGATTTTCCATTCCACACTATATACCCATGATTTTGACAAGTTATCTTTTGCATCATCAAAGACCTTGCTTGCCATTAAAATATTTTCATTAGCCTACCCCATAAGGCGAAGGTCTACTATACAGCTACTCCAGAGTTTGAGTTCTTTATCTATATTTCCAATGGTGGACGATAGTTTCTCATTGCAATTATTTACCTTCTCATTGAGTTTGAAGGCTTCACTAATGAAATTCAACCCCTATGAACAAGAATATCATCCACCATGGCCTCCATATCCCTTCCATAGATGGAATATTTGTGTATATATTTGATACTATGGACTTCATATTGGTGAGGATCACGAGGTGGTGGAAAAGTAGTCACCGGGTGAGTTCTAAAAATTTGTCTTTAGGCAAAGTGACTTTATGAAACTGCAAGAACACTCGAGCTGCTCTTCCATCTGCTCTATAGTTTTTCCTTTTTCCACTCTCCCAATGACCCTAGTGACTTTTTTGACTGAAGATTGTGAGTCTCACCTTCATGGGTGGATTCTCCCATGGGGATCCTTGAGAGCTCTAGATCAGACACTTGCAAATCCTTCTCTGGCTTGTCAACCCTGGGCTTGGCTATCTCCAAGAATTTTTGGCCCTGAGCATTAGATACTATTCTAGAGGTGGTCTTGGCCTTATTGGCAGGGAGTAAGAGGGTAGTGCCCAATAAGGCCGCCACAACATCAAAATTAGGTCTCGAGATTCGAGAGGAAGACTTTCTCTTCCTACTATCAACGAAAGGCTATACCCATGCAAAAGAGGAGGAGGAAGAAGAAGGCGGGGAAAGAGGACCAAGAGAAAGAGAACTCATGGCACTCAAAGTGTGCACTATTGTTTGCCTCAATTGAGATATGAGTGGGCGCTGGGGCTTCCAGTACGAGAGAGGAGTCAATGGTGCTCGAAGCTCAGTGCTTTGAACTTCCTTCTCTTTATCCGTTGGGGCTTGGGCTTTTGGCGACTCGTGACACTTCACTCTCTTCACTTTCACTGAGAATAATAATGTTCTCTGGTCCTGAGGGAAATTTTGAATGCTTCATCAGGGGATCTTCTTCAACAGGCTCCTTCTTGACTTCCTTGATTTTCTTTTGATATACTTGGGTGGATGAGGAAGGAGTGGAGGATGTAGGACCTTTAGTTGATGAGGCAGGAGGGGTCTGTACAGGTGCTTCCGAACTGGGTGTCAATGCCTCCTTCCTTGGTGTTGAAGTATCCTTAGAGGAGGACTCACCTAAATGCCTTGTAAGCTCATGAACTCTCCTGTCAAACCAGATTTTGGTTCTTACTAAGATAGGGGCTAGGATTTTAGCTAGATCATCCTTCTCCTTTTTGAACCAATCCAAATCCTCCAAGGGAGTGTGCTTGATCAAGGTGTCATATTCATATGAAAACAGGTCAGAATTGTCAACCTAAAGCCCTTCAAGAACTTGGTACAAGTTAAGCTCTTGAATCAATTGAAGAGAAAACCTGCTATAATGTCTCCTCCTTGCCTCAAAATCATCAGCACAGTCAGCCCAATAGTCTTCTATGTCTACCCTATGATGATAATTTATTATGAGGTTCTACTCAATAAATTTATTCAAGTCAAAACAAGTTCTTGGCCTGAAGAAATGGATAGTGATGGGATCCCGGGCTCTCTCTATGTTTTGTGCATCCAGCCATCTTGCAGTGTAGTTTCCCAAAGATATGGGAAGTGCGGACTCGATGATTTTCTTATCCCTACAGTTCTATGTAACTTGTCTAATTTCCCATATCTCTATCAAGGCCATTTTACCATTACAAAAACATGGGAGCTTGAGAGGGGTGCTCTCATAGCACTGCTAGTCCGATATAGGATAATTTTTCGAACTAGATGAAGTAGGCACTTTCCCTTACTTGTAATATTAGGATCATGGCTTCATCATAGAACCTCCTCGCCATGGCACTCTCTAGAATTCTTTCAATGTACATGGTGAAACCATCATTCACCCTCTTGAAGTTGCGATTGCTAGTGTCCGGGGCGCATTAAGGATAGTAAGCATATATAGGGGGTCACCTTTATGAGCATCAATGTATGTGAATCCAAACCATTTCCTCGATGCTACTAAGGTATGTCATCACCAATCCGGCACTATGATAATTGTTCACGGGGAACTCCTCGTGCTATGATTATTTACTAATGCACACCTTTAGTTTGGTGGATGTAATCTGGAAACAAAACAACAATGAACACAAGAATACCATCGACTATGATAAGACGGAATGATGACAAATCTAAAATATCAAAGTAAATTATAATATTAGCATGAAATTGTTACAATCTCACCCATGAGGTACTTCAACAAGACTATGGGAGAAACTTTACAATTACGGCTCTCGATGGCTTCTTCAACACACCTTTAATCGATGGCTTCCTTTGCACACTTCCTACAATATTTCTCACTACTTCTTTCTATGCTAAATGAGGGGGGTGGCCTCTCTATTTATAGAACTTCCAGGCTTATCCATCCTATCTCTAAGATAGGATAAGAAATCCTCTCTGACGAATCATATTCCATACCTTAACTCTTATCTGTACATGTAAGCTTATCTCTTAAGATAAGATAAACCTTATCATTTTACATGGGTTCCACATTTTTAGACTTTTTACAAATAAAATACACAAAATATTTATGACCTCACTCCTTGTCCTTATTACCAATATAATATTTCTAATTCCTAATCATGTAGACCCTACTTCTCTAATTACCCAAACTTTGACATTTTAACATTACCGGACCACTTACTTACGACAAATATTTACTTTTTACAACATTCCTATTGTACTTTGGATCACATTACAGTACTCCACATTATTGGCAACACCATACTGACGGTGCCGTTATCTTCTATCAGACGCTACTACTAATTATACTTAACAACATCCTATTCCTAATACATACATTAATGAAATAGAAATTATGGAGGAAAATTTTAGTGTCGACATCTTCCTCTTCCTAGCTTCTACTCCGTCCTCGGAGTAGACTATTCTGCAATGCTTGGAAAATCTTCAACTTGTCGTGGTTGACCCATTTCGTAATGGGAGTGCCATTCAATTCCTCCATCGGTGCAGTTACCATTTTCATGCATGCACTGCTATTTTGTAGGGCCCCATCCATTTTGGAAGAAATTTTCTCTATCTTCTTTTTTGTATACGGAATCATATACTAGACCAAGTCATTCACATGAAATGGAGACCATCGGATCTTTTGATCAAAGTATTCCTTCCTTCATTTTCTTCTTATGGCTTGTATCCTTTGCTATTTCCTCATTTCCTCTAGCAAATGAAGATGTACCAACCTTTCTTTTCTTGAATCACTTTCATCCATCCTTTCATTTTTCATAACTCTCACAGGTGGGAATATCAAACTCAATAGGAAGAAGCGGATCAATGCCATAGCCAACCTTGAAATGGGAGTATCCTGTTGCAGCTGACTTTGATGTTGCCCTATATGCCCACAATGTTGCATGAATCCTCTTATCCCATTTATGTACTGCAAGGCTGCATCTTTTGCTAGAATTTAACACAACACAAAATTGGTTCGTTCCACCTGTCCATTTGTACTTGGCTTGTATGTTGTTGCCTTCCATGCTTAATAGAAAATTTATTGACTAGGGCTTCTACTACCTCATTAATGAAGTGGCTTCCTTGATCTGTTACAATTTCTAATGGACAACCAAATCTGGTGACAATGTGTTCATATATGAACCTTTGCCACTTCATCCGTGGAAGTTGTTTTCAATGGCCTAGCTTGAACCCACTTGGTTAAATAATGCATGGCAACTACAATATACTTATTTTGGTATGATGTAGTTGGAAGTGGACCTACTGATGTCTATTCCCCACTTTTCAAAGGTACCAAGGGGAAAAATAGGACATAATGGAGGTGATGAAGTCTTATGGTTACCATGTGTTTGACAAATATCATATGTCTTACAATAATTATAACAATCTTTAAAAAGAGTGGGCCGGTGATAACTGCGTATCCAAGATCCTTCTTCTTTGTAAGTTGTCTAGAGAAGTGCCCTCCACATGTACCATTGTGGAATTCTTCTAGCAGCTCCTTTCCTTGATCACGTCAATTTTGCCCTCTTGTCAGATCATCCATCGAGTCCTATTCGAAATAATACTCCATGCGTAATGGAATATGGACGACTAGCTTGAGTAATCTTTCTCTTAGTATTTGCATTGGCACCATCGAAACTTGAATTCATTCGAGATAATTCCAAATATCTATGTATTCACTAGGGATTGTGTCAAGGGAGAACAATGTTGCATCGAGAAAATCATCATCATCACAAGATGATCCTAAACCATCATAGGCTCGAGAGAGTGCATCTGCATTGACATGCTTCTTTCCTGGCCTATCTATAATATCAAATTCAAATTCTTGTAGCAAAATTATCCATCTTGCTATCCTCCCTGATGGGTTAGGCTTATTGACAATATATTTCAGAGCCTGATGATCTGTTACAACTATAAATTTCTACCCTAGCAAGTAATTTCTAAACTTCTTTACAGCAAAAATGATAGCCAGAGCCTCTTTTTCAGTTACAATATAGTTTACCTCAGCACTACTCATTTGTCTGCTCCCAAAGTAAATTGGATGTTCATTCCCATTTTCATCCTTTTGGCTCAAAGTACTTCCTAGTGCTGCATCTGAGGCATCAATGTACACAATGAATGGCTTGCTCCAATCTGGATTCTTCAAAACAGGTGAAGACACCAGGGCTTCCTTCAATTGTCCAAAATCTTCATGCGCCTTATTTCTGGTTCATAAGTAACATCCTTCTTCAAGAACTCAAGGGTTAGTGGTAATGCAATCTTTGAGAAATTCTTGATGAACCTTCTATAGTAACCCACATGGCCTAAAAATGATCTCAACTTACTTCTATTCATAGGAAATGGTAAATCTTTGATTTTTGAAACTTTATCGAGATCGATGTACCAATACCATCTCTGGATACAACATGCCCTAACAAAACGCCTTTAGAACATCCAAAGACACACTTTGTAGGGTTTAGTGAGGCTTGTGCTTCATCTAACCTTTGAAATCTGTCTCCATCAAGTGCAGGGTGGTCCAACTTGCTCCCATAGATGCAAAAATCATCCAGAAATACTCTGATGAAGGTCCCAATGTAGGGTTCGAAACACCTATTCATCAAGCGCTGGAATGTTGCTGGAGCATTACACAATCCAAAGGCATAACTCTATAGGCAAACGTTCCCCAAGGAGTGGTGAACATGGTCTTGACTGATCTTTCTCTGCTCGAACTTGGTTGTAGCCGCTATATCCATCAGCAAAACTATAAAGCACTCTGGCCGGCTACTTCATCCAAGATCTAATCCGAAAATGGAAGAGGGTAATGATCCTTCTTTGTTGCCTTATTAAGCTTCCATAATCAACACAAATCGTAGCTTCCCATTCTTTTTATTGAGATCACAATGGGAGAAACCCATTCAATTCTCCACAACAAATATGAATCCTGCATCAAGAACTTATCTATTTCTTCTTTTACGAGTCTTGGAAAAATTAGGATTCATTCTATATGGGCTTTAGCACCATCTACCACTCTCAATACAATGTTCTACCCAACTTACTTGATGAGTTCCTTGTAATCAAAAGTGAATAGGTGTATGTACCTTCGAAAGAGCTGGAGGTAGGATTCCTTCTCACTCTCCATCACAACGCATCACCAATCTTTATTTGTTGGAGACGATCATCAACTTCTTCTTCAGATAATTTTATGGGGTCATGAGTTGGTGTGAGTCGCGGGATATCCATGACTGAAACATCCACCTCGCTTTCTTCATCTTCAGTGTCCACTTCACTGGTACTAGAGTAATCAGAGGATGTCCAATCATTAGTTTCATCACTTGAATCCATAGGTTCTGCTTTATGATGTCGAGGGATCACGTTTATCTTCACCCTCTCTCTACCACGTCCAAGTGTCATGAAACCTTCATTCCAGTAGTTTCTTGCATGAACTCTCCTTAGCCATGGTCTTCCTAGTAGCATTGGAGTGCGCAACAGCACTACCATTTTCATCACCTAAAAGTCTACCACACATACAACACCCATAATGAGATATTTCCACATTTGAAACTACACCTTCTCGGTTTAGTTTTTCCTTTATTTAATGACCTTAACATAAGTGTTGAAGGGCGATCAATTTTAAACCCAACATATTCATTCTGCATTCGGTCATTACATTAATCTTTGCAGCACCTCCATCAACTAAGACATCATGAATTGAAATACCATTACATAATACCTCAGCTTGTGGAGCATAGGGATCTGCCTCTGCCTCCAAAATAGGGACCTCAACCTCCTTCCTTCTTTGAGCATTGAGTCCACCTCGCAACTCCCGCCTCTTCTCAGAAGACATAGCCAAGAGTTGACCATATGTAATATTTGCAGGCCTTTTGGACAGATCTTCCAAGATGGAGTATGGTCCTTGCCCCCGTGAAATCGAGAAAATCCTGCACACCCAACTTTCTTCTCCTATGTTTCTTTACTAGTTTCTCCTTTCATTTCTTAGGATCAGTTCCATCTTGATTATCTTTTTCTTTCTTTCTTTTTGTTACAAACACATCTACTTCATTATTTCTACTCTTATCTACTACATCAAGAGAATTCACAAGTTCTTTTCCTTTATCATTATCTCTTGTACCGGATGTAGAAGCTCTATCTGACAATTATACTTATAATGACCCTTTTTATAACAACCATAACAAACAACTTCTGAAATATTTCTTTTGGACCTCTACCTCCTCACGAGAACTAAATTCCTTTCCTTGAAGAAGATTAATAGTTAAGCTGGCCCATCTTCCTAAGCAGATCTTCATACTCAGTAGATGTACTAGGAGAAATATTTGTGCTCACCGGGAGTGGTTGTGGATTTTGGACCAAAGGTGCTGGTGTAGGCTCTACTTTAACAACAATTTCTTTGGGCTCCTCTTCCATGTTTTCTTCTTGCCTTCTTACGATCTCCTTTGCTTGTTCAATGGTAGGCTGGTGGTCATACTTCACTCATTTATCGATCTCTCCGCTTCATCCCCAATAATGAAGTGCTTACAGAGGAGATTATCCACGCCATTCATCAACCCATCCGCTAGTCCTTCCTTCCGGATCTAG
>CM031239.1:621654931-621747431 GCA_018340775.1 Taxus wallichiana var. yunnanensis
ACATGCATTGGGCTAATAAAGGCAAAGTAATACAAAGGTTAAATTCTCTTTATGCTAATAGATCAAAATGAAGAAGGTAATCGATAATTTCCCTTACAATATTTTCTATGAAAAATGTTAGGATTCCTCTCACACTTGAATCGCCTAACAGCTTGGAATTTTGCGGGAAAACAAAGAGAAATCATAATGGCAGACTGGATAGGGATTGAATAATTGTGAATTTCACTACGATCGTATTTAAAAACACCAAAATTAACCAAGCAATGGTTTGAAAAGGCTAGGTTTTAAATATTTAGAATACTGATTTGGTTTTGAAATGGGACGCCGAGAGCTAATCAGTGAGACACTCTAAATTCTCGATGCACTAAGTGGCCCACATTATCAATGTTAGAAGAAGCCAACCTCTTCGAGTCGACCGATATCGATGGAGATGTACCGTAAATACTAGCTAATGGGTTTTATCTTAATCATTCCCATTGATTTTTCTTATCGTGATCGCTTTATCTATTAAATTAATTTCAATTCCTTCTAAGTTCTCAGAGTAACATCGTTTCTACCGGGCATCAGAGGTTTTTTCAATAAGTGCTTGTGCACACTCTGCATATTTCATTTGGGATATTTATGTTTTTCATGTCTGTATGTTTTATGGCTTTTATTTCTCAGCCAGGCATTCCTATTTTAAAAGGTTTCAAGCTACTAAGTAAGGTGTTCGGGAGGAAAGTTCTGTAACGATCCATTAAGATTCATCTGACTAGCATACGAATGCGGGTGGAGAATCAAGTAGATTCTATGGTAATTCCTAAAATTCTTAGATCATTTTTTAGAATATTAGGAAAATATACGCCAATGGACGCTTTAAGGCCACCACCTTTTCAATTTAGAAGGCAAGATTTCCCCTGTGAGAGGTCATCAACCACGTCACTTTTCGCACCCGAAAATTGGAAACTTGTAAATATAGACTTAAATAATTATCGAGCTCCAAAAGAAAGAAAATGGATAAAGAGCAAAGCAGTGTCAGGTTGCCTTGACGTGCATAGAATCAAACAAAGGTACGACAACACACACACACACACACACACACACACACACACACACATAATATATATATGTTACTAAATGGTAGAATTTTGGATGCTACTAGATGGTAACATGGGTAACAATGTATACATTCAAGAGACAACACAAAAAAGGCCGGTAACATCTATAGATAAATATCGACCCAGAATATTGCAAAAATGCTACCGATCAGCAGGATGCATAAATGCTAGCCAGTTTAGTGAAGTATATATTCTACTCACGGTAGAGATGATGGAACCACTGACCGGTAATAAGTTTGAGCAATTACCAAACTAACAAAAATGGATGCTACTAAATGAGTAACGGAGACGACGGCCGCATCACAAAGGTGTAGTCAAGTCAAGTTTTACAATGAGGTGATACGAACAATAACTAGCAGTTAGCGAATTACGTTATTTATTCAATATATGAATACTAATCAGATACAAAATAATAACATAAATTATAAATCATGCCCTAATCGACATCAGAAAGCATGCCACTCACGGCAGGTGGGAATGTCGCAACCTACCTAATCTAAAGGCTAATGCTACTAATCAATCTTAAACAAAAATAATGCGATTTAAACACATGATTAACGCAACCACCATCTACAAGATCAAGATTGATACGAGCATTAACGAACGTAGTACATAGTGGCTCAATGATCATTTAGTGAGGTATGACATCCATGTCTTCTTGGTGAAACCAAGGTACCACTGGGAAACAAAATTAGTAAGCTTTCCTACGCCCATTTTCAAATAATTAACGCAAGATGTCATTCGCGGGAAGAAATTTGATATTCATTCTCTATAATAAAATCCTCATTCGAAAGGGGGATGTTATGAAATGTAAATGAACTTTTTTCAAAATTGTTCTAGAACCTCGGAGTCAGAGTATCGATTTCGTGTTTCTGCATGCAGATTCTTACCTTATTTCCATCAGAATGAATCAGGCATCCTTTAAAGAAATAAATCCATGTTTTTATTCTTTCCTAACTTGTGTTATATCGTGTTTCTTTCCTTTCTGCAAGTACATATATATTGTGTATATCTTGTCTTTGCTGTGGTTCAAATCTATCAGGCTCCACAAAAATGGTGTGATTCAATGTTGTTTCGATCATGGTACCCCATCTACCCTTCTTTCCTTCATTTTTATCTCATATTCACTCACAAGAATATCTCCACCCTTATTCTTGGTGATATCACCTATTAGTTTAGATTTCAATTTTATGAGTCTTCCTTTCTCCCCTGGTCCTCAGAATTATAAAGCTAAAGGTTGTGTGTATGCATTTCTCTTCAGAATAGTTTTAGCATTAGAATAGGTGAGGGAAGCCACCTTCTCGAAGGTCCTGCCTTAGTTCGATTCCCGCAACTGAGATAGTACCATGTTACTCCTCAAAGCCCTAAATCATCCTCACTTAGACGAGGCAATTTGAGCTCTAAAAATATTTAACACACTTGAATCCTGTTGAATTTTACAAATACTTAATAATGTAATATATGTGTTTATGTATGTACATGTTATTTATCACATATATGTGTATGAGATCCATATATCATACATTATAGGACCTCCTTGCACACTCTTAAATCAGATTTATTATTCAGAGGATGATCGACCATACTATAAACAATTGAATGCAAAGGTAGTCCATTACAAAGTAAAATATATATTTTAGATATATATACGCATTTTAATGATTTCATCATATCTCTACTAATGACTTAATGAATAAAATATTATATTAATCAAACATGGATCAGCAATGAATTCTAAATGTACGAAAAAATTCTAAACCCTAACATTAAATTGTAATATGATTATAAAATGCATCACCATATATATATATATATATATAAAGAGCACCAATTTTTTTTTGCATTATTTTTTTTAATAAAACTAGAACACCCTTAAAATTAATGGTAAATGAACATATAATGATGAAACATTTTTAAATGTTTGCTTTAAAAATGAAAATCAGATTTCATAAAGAAAATGGTAAAGATGATGGATGCGTCACAAATCAACTTCTTCATTAATTCAATCTCCACATTTTTTTAATCTCTTTTTTTTTCTTTGAATTTATAAACCACACCTGGGCCAAGCCGCTTGAAAATGGATTTACAGTCATAAACAAATTCCAAAGAAATTATGAATACAATGTTGCTTACAACAATATTTTTTTTTAACCTTCATCTAATTTAATTACGCATTTTTGGAAATAAATGTAACATTCAATGTCAATATAAGATTTTACGTTTACATTTATATTCTAATTCTTGAGTATCAAATTCTACAGTAAAATAAATATCCAAGTCTTTTTTGTTATTAACCAAAATTGTCCCTGGGCTCATGGTTTTCGTTAGATCTATTTTGAAAAGGAGGATATGTACTGTGCAAAGAACATCGATGTACGGGCAAGTAGGAATTCTAAAGGTTTTGTCTACTAAAAACCTGAGGAAAGTCAAAGGTCGATCGGGTTCGGGAAGCTGGTCAATAACGTGGACTCATGGAAAACATGAACACTTCAACCTTCAAACTCATGAGTTCTGCTTCATCACTCGAATGCGTATGTTTACTATAAATTCTTTGCTTCGAACCTTTTTTTTCCACCTTTATCATGTGCAAAATCAATTAAAACCAAAAAAATTCACCTACCTTAGTTTGCTGAATCGACATAAGACATTTTGTATGTGCAATAAAATGCAGACTACAAAAGATAAAATGAATAAAAACAATTATAATTCTTCAGAGATCTCTTATAAAACTCCTTTAGGTAAGACGATTAATGGAAGCGCTTAGGACTTGTTTCTCATCTTCAGAGATGTTTAATGTGGATTATCTTGATTAGCTTCTCCAAGGTGGATGAATGCAATGCTACGAGTGGGTTTTACAAGGATTCGAGAAAAAACGCAGCAAAGATTTGTTTTTCCGAGGATGATTTTATGAAGGAAATAAATTTCATTTATGAGCTTCTGCATAGGATTAAATTAAAGGTGGATACATGTTTAACTAAGGTTCAAGTTAATCATTGTAATCACCTGCTAACAAGCATACTAAACCAGAGTTATAGCTTTCGAGGGGCAATAAACACTCGAATGGGAAGAAATTACATCCAGTAAATCGATCGCGACATATAATCCATCAGCTTCCCACACTTCTACGCTTAATCTGTAAGGGAGTCCAAGTCGAGTCGGGAAGTCGAAGTTCCAAGTTCCCTCGGGATCAAATGAGGAAGCCCAATTCGCTGGGCAGCACTGGGGATGAGGAAATGGAGCTCAACCTGGGAGTTAACTAGGAATGAGTGAAGTGGTTGCTCACTAGAAAATAGGTGTATTTTCCTAATTAAGTAACTAATTTA
The DNA here is from genome assembly GCA_018340775.1 of Taxus wallichiana var. yunnanensis. Lineage (NCBI taxonomy): Eukaryota > Viridiplantae > Streptophyta > Pinopsida > Cupressales > Taxaceae > Taxus > Taxus wallichiana. The sequence continues at coordinate 621,659,352 of CM031239.1, forward strand.
ATTATCTGTAAGTGCAACATAGTTAATTAACCATTTATTTTAATAAAATGATAATTAACTTAGCTAAAGTTTACTATGGACTAATTTAACTAATCCAAGGGGTGTATACACACGATTAATTAATGTGATTAATCAATCACAAAAATGGGTAATGAACTAGGAAGTGAACTAGAATAGTATTGGGAATTAGTGTGTAATTTTGGCATGTCTACATTTTCCCTTCTTTAAATTGCTATTCAAGTAATAGTATTTTAAAGATAGTATGCGACGCAGGAATGAGGGAATTTTTCAAGCGCTAGATGCCCCATCGAGCAGATAGTAAAGGAATGCCCTCATGGTGGACGAAGCAAAGAAGGCAACGGATGAATGCTTGATGAAAAGGAGAAAATGAAGTTAAACAATGAGGATGAAAGGAATTGTGATCACAACATGAATGCTATTTAGAGAGTGTGAATATAAGAGCAACATTTATTTTATTATCGCACAACAGAGTTTTCACCATGATTATTATGAATCGAGATGGTTAAATCATAATGCAGCGAAACGAACACACACACACAATAAAGAAAAGAGAAAAAGGAAAAAAATCCAAATAATAATAGTCAGTAGTGAAGGCATCAAGTTTATAAAGGAACCAAGATGCTATCACGCTACTTGCAATTTGTCCAAGAAGGTAAACATAAATAATGCAAAGACAACTTTGAAAAAAATAAGACAATTAACTATGCCCCTAATGTGTCCTCTACAAGAATGATTATGTAGATGAAAATGGGATTCCTAGCAGAATGTGGATCGACCAAGAGCGTAGTAAAACTAATCCTCACGGCACTATTTTTGATCCATTTTACAAATGATCTGAAAGAAATTTCCCCAGTGAAGTTATAATGTTTAATGAAAAAAATCATGGACTTGCCCTAAAGAAGTAAATATTTACGCAAAGGGAAGAAAGTGATAGTCAGAGCATCGAAAGATCACTAGGTACAGATAAAGGTAAATAATCTCAAGATTGTGTTAAAATGTCGGGGCTTATTCACTTCAAGGGTTCTCCAATTGTAGGATTTCTATGAGAAGGAATGTTTTTTTGAAATGTTGATGATTTTAATGAATTTTTGTGAATTTTTCTTTAAATATATTAATTTTAATGGTTTTACAAAGTTTCTTGATGAAATTTGTAAGTACAAATACAAAGAAATGTAAATAAAATTCAATTACAAATCAAAAAGGAAAACACACCTTTCCTTATTTAATAAAATAGGAGGAAACACACCACGCATGTTGATCGACAAAGACACAGATACGAAACAAAGATCGTCAAGATGAACCCAATATGAATAGTGAAGTAAACGGACACCAAAAGTTACGTGGAACTCAAGATGCTGTAAGGATTTTTCCTGTAATTTGTCATAAAAACAAAGGTAAACAAATTACAACAAAATTAAAAATTAAAAAGAATAAAAAATATCGTCACAATATTGAAAACCGCATACATTTGACACAAAATTTACAATAACGACGCCCACCTACACCCGATGTGTTCCACATTTAAGAACAAGAGCATATAATGAATGCCCTCAGTGATAGATTAGAACACAAGAGGATTGATCGACCAAAGAGCGAGTGAGGCTTATATACTCCAAAAAGTAACTCTTATCGATCCTATCAAGTTTGATATTATTAGATTAAAATGAAAATCCGCTGCCCCAGCAGTTATGTTACAAAAGGGTAATCACACCTCAAGCATAAATATACACAACGAAAAGAAAGATGATTAATGAAAGTTTATCTATAAGTATCATGGAGGCCATGAAATGGTAAATTGAACTATAATATCCACTGTCGAGAGTCGGGTCAAACATTAGCTTAATGGTTCGACATTTCTGACAATTTTATACTATTTTAGTTTCTTGAACAATTTTATATTATTTGAGTTCAAACAATTTTATATCACTTTTGAGTTTTGAGAAACATATTTGAATGTTTTTGTAGTTTTTGAACATATTTGAATGTTTTTGAATTTTATGAAACATACTTGAATGTTTTTGTATTTTCAACCTTTAAAAAAAAAAATTAGTATTTTGACTCAGAAATGGGTCATGATAATTCAACTCATATCCAAAATTTAAGCATTTCATTCCTTCGAAGAAATTGTACTAAGGGTGGGCTTTGTTGCTATTAAAATATTTTTAAATTTTTTCATGTTAGAGCATTTAGTATGACAATAACATGATAATTGCAAGTAAAAATAAAAAGTTTATGTTAACTTTAAATGGTGGCTCGATTTCAGCCTAATTTTATTCATAATGTGTGTGTGTGTGTGTATGTAGTACAGGTGTGTGTACATACATACATAATATTATTTTGTAATATATGGATTTAATCTCTCATCATGTGAATGTATCCTAGTAGTTTTTACCAAACCACTATTTATATTCAGAGAGATAATGTTAATTATGGTGGGCATATCTAGCTATCCATTTTATAAGGACACATAAATTTAGTACTATAATAAACTCTTGGTATGAACAAATTCGATGCATCATATTTACTACCATTGTGGATTTATAATATTATACTTTTATCTATACGAGAAATGACATTATTCATAACCTAAAACACACACCAATATAATATTTTTCACCTAGTACTCCGACAAACTCATCACACCACGTGACAAACTAATGAAACTAAAATAAGTGAAAAGGTTTTCATGGAGAAACTTCATTGACCTCGGTTTTGAGCACTATCATATATTGCAACTCCTCTCTCTCTCACGATACTCATTGGTGGACATATTTTCTTCTCTCTTCGCGATTCCCTTTCCCCATTTCCCGAGAATGCCTAAACATGCATAAACAAAAATATTGAAGTGAGTTAAATTCTAAAATAATAAATCAAATAACGACAACAATAATCCATAACTACAATTCAATACTTAGATAATCATCTAAAAAAATTTAATTATTGAAAAATAAACGCTTTTATCCAAAAAACATATCGAAATTTAAATCAAGAAAAATCAATCAATCAATATCATGTGATCTCTATATACAAGGCAAATGGGCTTCGAACATATCAAAAATAATAAATGATCAATTTCAGGACGTGACATTATGTAGCAAGGAGCGTATAGGATAAAAACTTGGGAAGTGGAAGAAAAAAATGAGCCAAAACAGCTCAACCACGGGCAACACTTCAAGTTTAAAAATGGTTGGTGTTTAGCTTATTTTTATTTTAATATGTCGTCATCACAAGATATCACCATTTATCCGGGAAGGGAAACCTATGGACCTCAGTAATCCTTCCATAGTTAATCGAATATCCCACATTCATATGGTCATGTCTCGCACAGTAACTCGATCATGTTGTATCAAGATCATTCATAACCAACTAGGTATCAAGTTACCACTTAGAAATAAATAAATATAATTTTAATAGTTTATTATTTTTTAATTTCATGAAAATCCCCACTTTTAGTGGCAGGCATCCTCACCAAACATTGAATCTTTTTATCAAGATGTAATAAACATTTTCCAAACCTTATTTTTTTCACTTTACAAGATGCTCCTAAAAATAACTCAGAAAGAATTTAGAGCTTCAAAAAAACAAGGTGTGACATTTTGAAGCATTATGAATAATGGGATTTTTCAGATATCAGAGTCAGCAGTGCCCCTGAGAGCTATGTATGGACGACTACATCTAAAAGGATAAATAATGAATCGTTTCTTCACATGTGGTTCTACACATGTTATATAAGTCGTGGCATAATCACTTAATTCTCTGTTCTCAATTTTAATGTGTAGAAGAGTATCTTAAATATGTGTGACTAGAATTATAATAGAATTCATAATGGCACTATTTTTTCCCAAACTCCTGTGATAATTTCTTGGTAATCATGCTATCTTCCTACTATTCTTATAATGCTTCCCATCGATTAATCTTCATGTTTCTTAAAGGCTCAGGTGGATCTAACGTATTATATCCTGATAACTTGTTTTATAATAGTTCTGCTTCTTTTCTTCAAAGGGTTTTGTTTTTGTTAAACCATAGACCATTGAATCTTAAACTATGTATTTTATAAAATTAAATTGAAGTTCATGATAAAGTTGGTTTTAAACATGACACCATTATTATTTTTATGAATACACAAGAAAATCAGAAGGCATCGAACTATCTACTCATTTAAGGATGTCCTAAATTTAAAGGTTTTCAAATAAGAAATGTGTTTCAGAGATTTGGAGTTATTTTAATAACTACAACCAATGAAGCATCGATCATTGCTTAATTAACATGTGCTCAATCTAATGCTCAAGCCTGGGCATGATGTGAACTATTTCTCAGACAAATTACTTTATTTAAGGTATGTGGTCCTTACTGGACTACAACGACTTCCAAGATATGCGCACAAAATAGGCTTCATGAAATGCCTTGGAAATTTTCAAGAAACATGCAGTTGGCCAGTAGAAGCGCAGGCCACAACCTTTATATCAACATTCTTTACAACCTCTCATGGAATTAAAAATTTAGAACATTAGACATTTTCCTCCTCGCTACAATCTATCATTTTCGTTGTCAGAAATTACTGACAGATGTAATATTAGTCAAATGAGGTTTAATCAAATATAAATGTAAATAAAAGTGAAGGCTTAAAATATTTAATAATTAAGTAACTTCACCTTTGATTATTTTTCGAGAGTTACGCAGTGGTCTCACAATCGTGAGTCAGTATCGACAAATACAAAAAGCAAAGAATCGCGGCATAGGAATAGCGGGCACTAGTGTCATGTGGGAAAATAAGAAAATTTCTTAGTGTGGATTTGTGGAGCTCAATTACTTTAGTTTCTTAGAATGTTATATTAAACTTGCTAGAAAAACATGTAAATCGATACATCGCATGAAGCGGACCGACATCGGGCCACCTACGATCATAATGGATTAGGAAAGTAGAACCGATAATGGGTTAGGGGCTAATCGGTGTACGTGGTTATGTTGGAGTGCTCATTTTGATCCTTCATCATTTTCCCATCATTTTCCTTTTTTCTACATGTTTTCAAACATTTTTCCTTTTAAAAAATGGATGGTATAAAGGTTTTTATTTCCATTATTTTGCTCTTGGCTATTCAAAATCTTTATTTTCACCATTCGAGAGAAATTTCCATCGTTTTTTTCATTTTTGTGCTCCTAAATTTCAAATCCACGGATTTTCCATTTTTTCCCATTTTCCTGCTATGGAAACTCAAAATGATCGATTTATACTTGTTTTCCTTCGAAAATATTTTTCCATGATCGAAAAGTGATTGGGAAACATGTTCCACTTATCTCTCTCAAGCAAAAATTCTTCATCCACGAAGAAAAAATCAAATTTGGGCATCACTAGTAATTTCTGTGTTTTTTACTATTGGCCATATAAAGGCCTCTGCTGCCCATCAATTTCCAGCCCCTATATCTCCTAAAATGTGGTCAGACTGGTGGATCGATGATAAGTCGCAAGTTTTTTCAAATAACTTAACTTTTTGTGATTTTGATAAAATTCTAAGTTGTCCCCATAGCTCGTTGGCAGCCCCAAAGGATGTACACGTGTCACAACGGTTCGAGCAATAATATGGAGGCTGTGTCATTTTTTCGCTTCGAGGCATTTTTGTGAAAATAGTAAAAATGAATAAAATATCCAAAGGCTCGCACCCAATTAGAGAATGACATATGGTAGTGGGGGAAATGGATAAGCTTTAACACTTGAAAATTTTCGATCTTTTGTAAAAAAGAGTTAAAGTATAATTTGAAGTGCAAAGACTCCACCGTGAATCAAAGGAGGACACGTATAAACGCCGAGATGGAGATGCGCATCAATAGAGTACTTTGAAGTTTTTGCATTTTTGAAAAAGAGTTAAAGTTCTGATTTAAAGCCATATTTCCATAACTAATCGTAAGAGGATACAAGTAGGTAATGAAAAATTCAAAGTGGCGGGATGCAAGCCATCAGAGGCAAGTTGTAATTTTTGCTTCTTATTGTCAAAAGTTAAAAATCATCAAAGTGACCCATGAGCCCGAAGGTGAATACATCAATTTCACCTTAGGAAAGCAACTGGTGGAGGCTACGGAGGTGCTCATAGAAAATCAGAAATTTTTCTCAGTAAATAATGAAGTTAAAGTTCAAAATAAGAGCATTACTGCAGCTTAATCAGTAAGAACATGTGGTAACGTACCACAAAGGGAGAGCGGAGCGGGGTGGAGGAAAAGTGAGAAATTTTCCTTTTTCCAAAAAAAGAGGGAAAATGTGCAGACCGAGATGCGACTCCGTCCCAATCATATCAGTGCCACGTGTCGCTTCCCAATTTTTAAAGGTGGAGGGGCTTAAGCAAATTGTGAAATTTTGTAAAATTTCCAAAAATTTATAAAAAAGGTAAAAGCACACCCCGAAGCCTCGATTTAGCTCCGGATCTCCCACGGGATGGTCCAGATTCAAAGATAAGAAGGAAGATCAATTGAATCGTGCATCTATATCAAATTTTCACCATTTTTCCTCCAAAGCTCTTAATCATGATTTTTCATTTTTTTTCATCATTTCATGGTTCCTTTTACATGCCAAATCAAAAGAGAGGAGTTAATTGGATGCCTCAATTTGGGGAAAATATTTGAAAATGTCTTTTACCATTTAATACGATTTCGACTTCCTGGATCAATCTGATTTCTATTTTTCCTTTCCCTCAGCATGCAAAGATAAAGCAGATTCGGACAGATTGAGGGATGAATTAGTTGGTACATGCTGTGAAAATCAATTTATTAGGTGAAGGAGTTCAATACTCTGGGAGTTTTTGAAGAGATTTCCTCTAAAATGCTCTCGACATCTTTTTTGTAGATTTGATTCGGGGAATCACGCATCAAATATGTAATAGTCAGTGAGCTTTAAATGTTTTTGGTTTTGGGGGAAATTGGGTGCATATTAAATGATATATATTGCATGAATTTTTCATGCAAGAGGTTGGAGAAACTTAGAATTTCAAGGAGAAAATTTGGTAAATAGCCCATTTCTAAGAAACCACCTGAGAAATAGAGTTAACTTATTTTTGTATCGTATTCAGATCATTTGTAGGTTAGCTACAAGTGTATAGCCTAATAATGAGCTTCTCGAGATTGTTCCTAAACATTCCCCTACCGACATGAATCCGAGCATTTTTGGAATTGATTTGTTAACTCCGGGTAAAATTTTTATATGCTCACACTTTAAAATGCTTTCAATTTGTGTTTTTGTTCTCGTCAGTAGTCTCTTGTGTTTAAAATATCTCTTAGCTCATACATTATCTCATTCTTGTGATAGCTTTAGTGGTATCATAATTTGCAATCTCACATCGTAAGAGCTTTCATCTAATCAAGAGATAAACAAATTTTAAATTCACTTTACCTTCCTTTGATAATGTATATTGTTTGCAAACCTTTGGGGGCACCAGGTATGATAAATCGTAGATTATTCAATGCTTTATTGGTCTTTCTAACTCAAGATTTTGTGATAGATTGTCAAATATCGTGTGGAAAAGTGTAGATATGGGCTTCCACAAGCACATATCCCTGTTGAGGGAATGTTTTAAACACTTTCAAACCTTTTTCGTTAGGTTATCCAATTTTTGCTTAAAGTCCTCAAAGAATACGGAAAACAAAAAGTTTGTCTAGCCTAAATCTCCCACCCAAAAATCATCTAAAAACAAATTAATCCCACCTGTACTACCCCTATTTCGCCTATGTGTATCAACAATAGAATTAAGTCCATTTAAAAAGTATGCAGAGTAATCAAGATTCCATTTTTGTCTTGGCCTGAAATTTCAAATTGCTTGAATGTATCCCCATCATTTATAAGTGATAACTCTATTGAAGCTCAATCATGGAGCATTGATCATACCTTCCTAAGGCCTTTTTCTACATCATTTGCACAATAGAAGGATATCTCTATCTCCTTCACCAAACAGAGGTTACAAAAGGGTCCTCTCACCCTGGTTGAAAGGCACAACCTAAAGTAGTGAGGAAGAGATCAACTTCCTCTTTCAAGGTGCTATCCATTTCTCCACAATTTGAGTCAAAAGGACCAGCTTTCTGGATCAAATCCTCGGCTACAAAATGACACAACATGATCTATCTGTTCCTAGGCTTCGTGGATATCTATATGATGCTACTCAACTTTCAAAGGAGAATCAATTTGGATACCAACACCAAAATGGTGCCACCATTGCCAGGACTTTTTTGGACCTCACATATATTGTCAAGATTTGTCGAAAGTTGTTGATTTGCTATCCATTCACATCAATTTGGCCCATCAACATGCTTTCGGCACCATTTTCTGGAGAATGAATTTAATCCTAGTTCACATTGATTTGAAGGTTTGAAGATTTGGAGTTTTGTTGTGTTGTAGGTGTATTTCTACTTATATTCGTAACTCATATCTACTTAGCTTTGCATGTTTAGGTGTTAAAGACATTTGGAGTGATCATTTTAGTACATTAGCACAACTAAGGTGAAAATACTTAGTGGAGACTCGTGTTGATCTGATTTTTGATGAATGACAAAGCTTGTCTTAACCTCTATCAAATAATATTTGTTACAAATTTTTGCAGAGCTAGAAGGAAGAAGGTTTTTCTTCGTTAAGGATCCTACTAGAACACTATTTCCAGTGGGAAAAATGAGGTCAATGCGTAAGAGCTTGGAGATTTTTGGAGATCAAGAGACCAAGAAATATGACTCTACCGGGTGAGAGTGATTAGCCTCGTTATATCAAGATTGCTTTTTCTTCTTCAAGTGATTCCTTGAGTCGTAGCCTCTTTCAAAACTCGCATTCCTTCTCTAGAGAGGGGCCTTCATTTGAAAATTTTGCTTCTCATTCCCGCCCCTATTTTTTCCAAGTTGATAGGGTTTTTCAAGAAGTAAAGCCTCAGAGATCTCCACTTTGAAAGTTATACTCATTTTTTCAAAAAACCCCTTGTCTCTTATCAATTTGTCTCTCCTCCAAAGTAACCACCTCCAAAAACAACATGGCCCATCCCCACCCAAACCTCCATTTGTCAGTAAACACCTTTGTCTATAAATTTTAGAGGGATGGCTAGTTATCCAAATGCGCATCCCTAGGATGTGAGAAATAGATTGCCAAAGTTATAGGAAATAATGCTATAAATAATGCTATAACAGGTGATCAACACCTCAAGCTTTTTATTAACATGATGGAAGATTTTAAGTAGAGTTTCAGGACGTATATATTAAATCGTTTGTCCATACTTGGGAGGAGGATGCTAGGGATTGGTATAAATCCTCACAGACAATTCCATTGACTCATGGACTGAAATGAACAATGCATTTAGATTGTAATATGGGACAGGCAACAGATCCTAGATTTCTTTTTCGAGTTTGAAAATATTAAAAAGAATCCCAATGAATCAGTCCATGATTTTAACACAAGATTCAACAAAACTTTGAGGAGATTTCATGTGAATCTGAGGCCATGTGATGAGTCATGTTTGATAAAATATTCAGATGCATTTGATAAGAAGGCTACATATTATTTAAGAGAAGAGAACCCTGCAACTTTGAGGCAGGCCTTTACCATGGCATCTGCAGATTGAAAATAATATCAAAGTAGTTGGGAAACCTCCCAAGAGAGATGGTGTTAAGTTGATAAACCCGAAAAACCTCAAGCAAGTAAGGTTGCTGATTTGGAGGAAGTGGTGAACACTTTGGTAGTGGTTGTTAAAGAAATGTCTTATAAGCTAGTGAGAGTAGTGAAGGGAATTGGAAAAAGTACACAAGGTCAATGAAAAGAGCACAAAATCATGATGATGATTCGCAATCATCCTAGTGGGTGATCAAAGGTTAGATGATAGAGGTAAAGGGCTCTGCTAGATTTACAAATAGATAGCTTTTGCTTCATAAGAATAGAGCTATGCTTGATCCTCTAAATTCCTTGAGGGTTACTCGTTGTTGAGGAAGATCATGTAGTTGATTGGTGTGATAGGTGTTTCATGCCTCATGCTCCACGTGTTCAAGAGAAAGAAGTCAAGAAGCAAACAATGATGAAAGTGATGATAATTCTCGCATGATGAAGATCCCTACATGTTCACCAAGGGAGAAACTTCAATGAATGTAAGTGCTAGGACTGCTGTTGTTTTTTGGGATTGTATTCAATGGGTACTCTATTCTTCCTCCTCTCATACTTTTGAAGTAGATATGGTATAGATTTGGATTTCCCAATAATGATTTTGAATACTTGAGGGCATTAATGATTGAAAAGTATGATGGAGGATTTCCTTCAGAAGAAGATAGGCAACTGCTAATGAATGTTTTAGTTGCCCAAGAAAAGGAGCACAATACTAGAAGTAAAGTTTCAAGGCCACAAAGCCAAGTCAAAATTTCCATTACTTGCCTAAAAGAAACTCCAAAGAAAAATGCATCTACCAAAGGGCTTGTTTCCCCAAGCAAAACTTGTATTCCTCCCCATGTTCAAAAGAAAAGAATCCCATGACATCTAATGAGTTGGTAAATATTTCTCTCCAGCACTAGCCTTGCCCAATTTTTCTCCCTATGAAATTTCCCAAGTCTTGAGTCGATCAAGATTTATGTCCCTGATTGTCGCTAGATTCCTAAACATAAGAAGAGAGCTTTTGAATATTTGGGATTCAAAGGGGAAGAGGTCATACAAGGTAGAGATGTAAACAAGGTTGAGATTCCTATTGCCATCATGCAGAATTTGAACAGCCACAAGTGTTGGAATTAGTGGGGAACCACTTGGCGTTTACTTAGGAACTTCTTTTCGTTAAATCTCTAATTAATGTGGATCCAATTTTCACTACCTTGGTTATCAAAGATAAGTTGTTGCATAATCGCGTATGTTTGATTCCGGAGCTCATGTATTTCATGCCTCTTAAGGTCATGAATGAATTAGGGATCAAAGTAATAGCAACATATGAGAAGTGTACTTCCATGGACTCCAGAGAAGCGCTCGGTGGTGGATGTGTCAAAGACTTGGTTGTGCAGTAACTTGCATCTTATCCCTGGAAGGAATTTAAACTGGATGTTGTGATTATTGACTGCCCTACCAAGTGGGGAATGTTATATTCAAGAAAATGGGTAGCAAAGAAGTGTTGGTGGTAGTGTGCAAATGGACATGTCTTATGCCACTATCCCTATCAAGGAAACTCGTTAAGATGCTATACTTTATTGAAGACCCAAATGATGCATCTTATGAAGTTTTGCAGGTAGATGCTACTAATGATCATTTTGTGAGCTTTGTGGATTTTAGGGAGTATGAAATTGTTGAAAACAGAGCTCCTAAGTATGTTGTTTTTGCTGGAAACTTGATCTCATTATTCAGCCATGAAGAATGTTAAAGGATTTGATCTAAACACAATGGAGGAGCTTCAAAGGAATTGGGGGATTTACAAATTGAACATAGAATAAAAAGAGGTTCTTTTACAGCTAATAAAGACATATCAAAACCTCTTGGCATGGTCATATCCAGAATTAAGAGAATTTGGAGATTTTCCTTGATTGTTTACTTTGAAATCAAGGCTTACATCACTTGTACAGCATATAGTGTTTTCTTTTTGCTCTATTTTTGGTGTTTTGTCGGTTTGTGGTTTTCCATGGTTTGTGGAAGCCATGTTTTGTCATTTTCTCACCTTGCTTCTCGTGATTTTGCTCATGAATCCTTTTCCTAATGGATATTTTTGGCACTTGTCTACTTTGTTCTCTTGGAACTCAACTGGGAGTGCGCATCCCCGAGCAGGAGTCGAATGTTGGTGCTCATTTTGATCCTTCATCATTTTGCCATCATTTTCCTTTGTTCAGAGTGCTTGAAACATTTTTTTCCTTTTAAAATGGATGGTATAAGGTTTTATTTCTATTATTTTGCTCTTCGCTATTTGCAAACTCTTTATTTTTCCCCATTCCGAGAGAAATTTCCACATTTGTTCATTTCGTGTCCTAAATTTCTCAAAACCATGTCTTTTTCATTTTTCGCATTTTCCCAAGCCATGGAAACTTGAAAATGATCGATTTATACTTGTTTTCCTTCAAAAATATTTTTCAATGATTGGGAACATGTTCCACTTATCTCCTCGCAAAAATTCTTCATCCACGAAGAAAAAATCAAATTTGGGCATCACTAGTAATTTTTGTGTTTTTCGACAATCATACGAGCTGTCTCGTTGCCCATCAATTTCAGCCCCTATATATCCTAGCACGTGGTTGATTGTGATCGATGAGGTGCGGCGGGTTTTTCAAATAACTTAACTTTTGTGATTTTGCAAAATTCCAAGTTGTCCTGAGATCGCGTGCTCAAGGATGTACACATGTCACAAACCGAGCAATGTGGAGGGGCGGGTCATTTTGTGCCTTGAGGAATTTTGGTGAAAATAGTCAAAATGAAGAAAATCTCCAAAATCCCATAGCTTAATCGTAGAAGGACACGTAAGTAAAGTGGGGAAATGGATAGGTGGAACACTTTGAAATTTTTTTCCCTGTTTGTAAAAAAGAGTTAAAGTATAAATTTGAAGCACAAGCCCGCCACAAATCAAAGGAGGACACGTGGTAGGTCGTAGATGCAGATGTGGATCAATGGAGTACTTTGAAGTTTTTACATTTTTGAAAAGAGTTAAAGTTTGATTTAAAAGCCATATTTCCGCAACTAATTAGAAGAGGACAAGTGAAGTGCAGAATGAAAAAATTCAAAGGGCGGGATGTAGACCGATTGGAGGCAAGTTGTAATTTTTTCCTCTTATTGTCAAAAGTAAAAAATCATAAAAGTGACCCACAAGCCCAAAGGTGAATAGTCAAATTTTCCTTAGAAAGTCAACGATGGAGGCGCTGGCGCCAAAGGAAAATTGCAAAAATTTTTTCGCAAATAATGAATTTAAAGTTCAAAATAAGAGCATCAAGCTCCAGTAGCTTAATCATGTGAGAACACATCACAACGTCAAAGCGAGAGAGTGGAGTAGTGGAGGAAAAGTGAGAAATTTTCCCTTTTCCCAAAAAGAGGCAAATGTGTAGATTTGAGATACGACTCCGGTCCCAATCATATCAGTGCCACGTGTCAAGCACAACTTTCAAAGGCAAGAGGGCTGAGCGAATCGTGAAATTTTACAAAATTTCCAAAAGTTATAAAAAGGTAAAAGCACACCACGAAGGCTGATTTAGCTTGGATCTCCCACATGGACGGTCTAGATTCAAAGATAAGAAGAAGATCAATGGTAACTATGCATCTATATCAGATTTTCACCATTTTTACTCCAAAGCTCCTGGAAACATGATTTTTCATGGTTTTTCATCGTTTCATGGTTCCTTTTACACACCGTATCAAGAGGGGAGTTAATTGATGCCTCAATTTGGGGAAAATATTTGAAAACATATTTTACCATTTAAATATGATTTGACTCTCGGGATCGATCTGATTTCCTATTTTTCCTTTCTGTGGCACGCAAGATAGCAGATATGATAGATTGAGGGATGAATTAGTTAGCACATGAGGTGAAAATCAATTTATCAAGTGAAGGATTTGAATGTTGGGAGTTTTCAAAAATATTTCCCTTTGAAATGCCTGACATCTTTTTTTGTAGATCTGATTCTCGAGAATCACGATCAAATTTGTAATAGTTAGTGAGCTTTAAATGTTTTTGATTTTGGGGAAAAGTGGGTGTGGATCAATGATATATATTTCATGAATTTTTCATGTAAGAGGTCGAAGACACTTAGAATTTCATGGGAAAATTTGGGAAATAGCCCATTCTCTGAGAAACCACCTGAGAAATAGAGTTAACTTATTTTTTGTATCAGATTTACATCATTTTAGGTTGGTTACAAGTGTATAGCCAATAATGAGCTCTAAGATTGTTCCTGAAACATTCCCCTACTGATGAATCTGAGCATTTTTAATTGATTTGTGTTGTCTCTCGGGTAAAATTTGTATATGTTCACACTTCAAAATGTTTTCAATTTGTGTTTCTTGTTCCTGTTGTAGTCTTGTGTTTAAAATATCTCTTAGTCATACATGATCTCATTCTTATGATAGTTTAGTGGTATTTGCAATCTCAATATCATAAGAGCTTTCATCTAATCAAGAGATAAACAAATTTAAATTCCCTTTACCTTCCTTTGATAACAGAGATTGTTTGCAAACCTTTGGGGGCACCTTAGGTTTGATAAATCAGAGATTCTTAAATGCTTTATTGGTCTTTCTAACTCAATATTTTCAGGATAGATCACAAAGATTGTGTGGAAAAGTATAGATCCGGGGCTTCCATCAAGCGCATATTCTAGTTGAGGGAATGTTTTAAACAATTTTGAAACCTTCGTTGTTAGGTTATCCAAGTTTTGTTAAAGTCCTCAAAGAATCTAGAAAACCCCACTTGTCTTGCCTAAATCTCCCACCCAAATATCATCTAAAAACAAATTAATCCCACCCGTACTACCCCTATTTCTCGCCATGTGTATCAACAATAGAATTAAGTCCATTTAAAAAAGGATGCAGAGCACTCAAGATTCCATTTTTGTCTTTAAGAAAGTCTCACTTTGTTTGAATGTATCCCTATCATTTATAAGTGACAACTCTATTGAGCTCAATCACGGAGCATCGATCATACCTCCCAAGGCCTTTTTCACATCATTTACACAATAGAAGGATATCTCTATCTCCTTCACCAAAAAGAGGTTACAAAAGGGTCCTCTCACCTTGGTCAAAGGAACAACCTAAATTAGTGAGGAAGAGATCAACTTCCTCTTTCAAGGTGTTATCCATTCCTCCACAATTTGAGTCAAAAGGACTGGGCCGTATCAAATCCTCGGCTACAAAACGACACAACATGATCCGTCTACTCCTAGGATTCATGATATCTATGTGATGTTGCTCAAATTTCAAAGGAGAATCAATTTGAATACCAACAAGTTACATGTGCTTGAGTGTTTTATTTAACTCACAGGAATTAGATCTAATTTTTAGCATTAAAGTAGATTTATTGATCAGAATTGCATGGGCTATGCCCTAAGTTTTTATATGCCTATATAAGCATGATATTTAGGGTTTAGAAGTAAGGATTGTAGAAGTTGATGATTATTGTTAGAATAATTGTGAGAGAGAGAGAATTCTTGGAGAAGAAGGATAATCTTGAGAGAAAGAAAGTACTGTACATCGTGAGAGGTGTGGAATATTGTAAATATTCATCAGATATCTTCTAAAATCTTTGGATAATAGATTGGCTTGTTTTCTTGGTGGATGTAGCCCACACTCGGGTGAACTCCATTAAATCTAGTGTTGATTTACATCTCTTATTTTTTATATTTCTTCCGGTATAATATATACTTTTATTATATGTATGTTTAGATCTGATATATTATCCAGACAACCTGTGCTAACCTCCTAAAACTGCATCGTATCGAGATTTTTCGAGGGTTTTGTGTGTTGACAAATTTACTCACAAAGTTTTTTCTGATTGAGTGGGATCTACAACAATGGCGTAAGAAAAAAATACAAGGTAGATAAGTTTGACATTGAAATTATCAATTATGGAAGATGCAGATTGAGGATTATCTCGTAGAAAGAAAGATATTTGTATTTACCGTTGGATGAAAAGTATAGACCTACAAAGATGACTAATGAAGAATGGAAAATTTTGATATAAAGGCTTTGGGATCTATAATATTGAGCCTAGTAGCATTTGTGGCTTCTAATATAGTAAGCAACATCTATGGTAGAGTTAATCTCTCGCTAATTTATTTGAAAACCTAGTGCTTCAAATAAAGTTTATTTGATGAAGAAATTATTTAGTTCTAAGATGCATGAAGGTGGATCTCGCATCTAGTCATTTGAATGATTTCCAATCTATTGTAAATCAGTTAAAATAGGTTGATATTCCGTTTGATTATGAAGTGAAAGCACTTTTATTCTTATGTTCTTTGCCTCGATAATTCGAATAACTTCGTAATGGATGTTAGTAATGCAACATCTCGCTAATAATATTTTGAAGTTTGATGATGTGGTCGGTATAATTTGAATGAAGAAATTCATAGGAAAAGTATAGAGGAATCATCATCCGGGAATTCTTGAATGTGTAAAGTAGAGGTAGCAAAGAGGGAGAGAGATATAAGAGTAATAATAATGGGAAATAAAAGTCAAGGAGAGAGCAGATCTAAATCTAGATGTAAGGGAATTACCTATTGAAATTTTGGAAAGAAAGGACATACAAAGAAAGATTGTTGGTCAAAGGATAAAGAGAACCAACACCCAGGCAAAGGTAAAGAGGCAAACATTACAAAGCAGAGGTAATACGAGATGCTCTTATTATTTCTTTGGGTAATAGAATAGAATCATGGGTTTTAGATTCAGAGCTTCTTTCCATGTAACACCTAATAAGGATTATTTCAAAAATTGTGTCCAGAAATTTTGGGCATGTTTATTTGGGTGATGATGAACCTCAGTAGTATTACTAGTAAAGGAAAATTTCATCTAAAATTATAGAATGGAAATACATGGGTATTGAAATATGTGAGGCATGTGCCAAGCCTCAAGAGGAATATTATTTTTTCAGTGGCAACTAGGTGAAGCTATTTGCATGGTTATATTCATAGAAAACTCTTGGAAAGTCATTAAGGGTTTTTTTTGTGGCAAGAGGTAAGAAGGTAGAAATGTTATATTTAGTTACTCGTGTTATTGATTCATATACATGTGGCATAATCGGTTCAGCCATATGCATCAAAAAAGAATGCATATCTTAAAGGCTAAGGGTAAGTTATTAGATTTGAAATATTTAGATCTCTGGATTTCGTGAGCATCAGATTCGGGAAAGTAAAAGAGAGGGAAATTTCTCAAAGTTGGAGTAATTAAGAAGGAGAAGAAATAGGATCTTGTACACTCATATGTGTGGGGACTAGCCCTTGTAGCTTTTCATGTGAGGATCCCAATATTATGTTACTTTCATTGATGATGCTACAAGAAAGGTATGGGTTTATTGTATTAAACGTAAATCTGATTTTTTAATACTTTTAAAAGATGGAAAGCCCTGATTGAGAATGAATAAAATTAAAAGTTAAAGTTCCTTAGATCCGACAATGGTGGTGAATACTATAACATTGTTTTCAATGATTATTTTTCAGTAAATGGAATACGTAGTGAAAGGACGGTTCCAAAACACTAGAAGAGAATGGTGTTGCAAAAATAATGAACAAGACAATCATAGAACATTCTAGAAGTATGAGGATATATGTTGGATTTCCTTGCATTTTTGGGTAGAAGCGTTAATACAATAGTTTATTTGATTGACTGTGGGTCTTCAAGTTCACTAGATGGAGGAATAACAAAGGAAGCTTGGATAGAAAAGAGGTAGATCTTTCTTTTCTCAAATTTTTTGGTTCAAAAGCTTTTGTGCATATTGATAAGGAAAATAGGAAAAATTTGGATGCAAAATCCAAGAGATGCACTTTCATTGGTTATGGATCTACAGATTTTGGATTCCGTTTTTGGGATTTAGAGAATTCTAAAATTATTAGGAGTCATGAAATTGAATGGAATGAAAGGATAATGTATAGGGATCAAATTTTGGTACCCAAGGACAAACCGGTTGAGAAGTTTGTGAATGAAAATGAACTCTTAGATTTAAAATTCATACCTACAGGATTACATAGTAACCGGTGTCAATTGACCTCTAAACGACATTGGTTAGCTGAACCGGTATTGGTTACAGGAGAATCAAACTCGGCACGCTAGCAGAATCGACGCGCGTCGGTTATAGGTGACTAACATCATTCACTATCAGAATTGGAAAAAAAATGTCCAAGAGGTCTAGAATGAGCCTCTGGTACTCCAAACTTCTATGAGAAGGTCACAAAGGGTAAGTAAACCTATAGAAAGATTTACACCTCTATCTTATTTATTATTGACTGATAATGGTGAACCAGAAATTTATGAAGAAGAAATGTGAGATAAGACCCATGTGCAGTGGGAGCATGGCATAGATGAGGAGATGGACTCCTTAGAATGAAATCATACTTGGGATTTGGCTAAGTTGCTAGTAGGTAAGAGGACATTGTATAATGTAGTGCCTGATTAACCAACCACTTGAGACCAAAGGAACAACCTAAGGTTAGTTAGAAAATTATGGAATAATTTTTTTTATTAGGATTATCCACAACCAAGTTGCAAAGCAACAGTTGACCCTATTAGATTCTAGAACAAAACCATTTCATTAGTACATATTTTTCCTTTATTAACAAAATCAAGTTCACATGGTTCAAATTTTAGGGTTAGATGTTTCAGTTAGGTTCAGGGAAAAATTTACCCCCATACCCACTCTCTAACAGACTCCGAGTTTCCACTAGATTTTTCTCATACTTAACGCTTCCAAAATTTTCTTAAACCATTCCCATTGAATAGGAAATTTTCTCACCTTTCCGGTGATATAAAGAAGTCCTCCTCACTCCTTATATTTTTCAAGCTATGAGTAGGTGGAATTTTTAGGTCAAACTTTCCCCTAGGGGGACACATATCATGCAGGGGTGAAATCCCCTTTGGCAGGTTGGCGGGTCACGGGGGCAGCTCGGGAATTTTTCCCATCGCACGACACAAAGGCATAAGTTCTTTCTCACCTCTCGTGGGTCCCTATCGTACATGTGTGTCGAGTCCTGGCACAAGCGAGAGAGGGGGAGGGAATTGTGGAGAGGTAGGAGGATTTTGCGTAATTGTGCCGACGGAGAACAAAAAGGAAGAAGGATGTGTGGGCCCGCGTGCCCACGGAAAAAGAAAATCCCGAGGTGGGGGCAATGATGCGGGGTCGCGGAGAATTTTATAAAAAAATTCCAAGGCCAAAAATCAAAGAAACAAAGGGTTCCTCCTCCCGTCGCCACCCCCCCAAGGTGCCACGTGGCACCTTCTCATTGGTCATGGGCCTCACGGGCAAAAATGAAAAAATTTCCCCAAAATTTTCAAAGGGTCAAGGGTTGAAAAGAAACCGTACCTCCACCGTAGCTCCAAGAGGACATGTGGCACCTTCTGATTAGTCACGGGATGGAAGGGGCCGGAATTTTTGTGGAAAATTTTCCAAAGTCAAAATTAAAGTTAACAGATTAGATGTATTTTATTTTTGAATGCCAAATTGAAGTAAAACTTCAAATGGCCATAACTTGATCTAGAAAACTTGGTTTTGGGAAAACAAGGACTTTTCGTAAAGCTCTCGATTCCCTCTTTGCACAACAAATATAAATGTAACAACTTATTTCTAATATAGTCTAATACATTCAGCTGATTCTAACAATTCATTCCCAAGTTAACATTACAAATTTTGATTTCAATTTTTAATATAATTCCAAGGATGCAAAAACAATATACTTCCTTCCTACGCATTCTTCTTTTCAACAGAGATTTCAATCTTTAACAGAAATCAAATCCAATACACAATACAATTTTGAGAACTAATGCAATCCTTTATTCATTTCCAATACAACTTTACAATTTCTCTTTTCCATTTGGTTTCAAATACAGTTTATAAATTTTACAACACTCTTTCACATTCCTTTTTAAAATAGAGAAGGGAACATAACTCTTTACATTACACATTTCACTTTCAAACTTTCCTCATCAATACAAGCAACTTCTCATTACAAATAATTATACAATTCATCCACTTCAAAGTGGGAAGGAATACAATAAACTTTCTCACAAGGAGGGACTGTCAAACTACACATTTCTTGGCTTCAAAATAAAGAACATGCTCCATTTATTTTTCTCCAAATTTATCACAACAAAGAGGGGGAAAGGCAATGCTCTCCACCCAACCAAGACATCCAATGAAAGGAGAAGCCTTCCTTCATCATTGGCCCCCGAGCCCCAACCAAGATACAATAAAATATGCAATTCAACCATGGCAACAACTGGCTTTCACAACACAACATTCTTTCACAAACACATTTTTTAAAACACAATGCAACACAAAACAAACAGCAGTTCATAACTGCATTAGAAACATTTCAAAGCAGAACTTAGGCTTGATCTTGCAAGCCAAAAGAGCAAGGCCTATGGGGGAAGCTACTTATGCCTCCCAATTTGGAATTGGGCATCCACCAATAACAAACCGCCAAATAAAACATCACACACATTTCCTTATGCCCCCACAAATCCCTCCTTATGCCCCCATAGATTTCCTTATGCCCCCCACAAAGTAAGAAATGCAAGCTATTTCTTTTCCATGGTGGATCCCAAACCCAAACTCCCTCCACAAAATTCTGATGCCAATGGCATTCCTTATGCCCCCCACATGGATTCCCCATAGCCTTCTCCTACACCATCCCTAAGGTAGTCTACCCAACCAGCCAACAAATAAATCAAAGCATTTTCCATACACACAACACCACAAGAAAATAACAGCAATAAAAAGAGAGTAAATTCCTACCTCTCCATGGTGACTTTTGCTCCTAACAACAAGCTTCAAATGCCAAGAAAACACAGTCCAAAATAGCAACTCACAAGCATGCAAATATTTCTCTAAAACTTCCTCCAAAACAAGAGCTCCAACGAGAAAATGCACCCCAAGGAAGAATACAAAAATGTCCAACAACCCAAAACAAGAAGAGAGTTTGAAATATATAGAAGAGGATGATGTGGATCCATGTAGGATGCCACATCATACCTTCTCAAAATCAAACACAAAAGACAAACTCCAAACTCCAAGGCTCAATAAAGAGGTGGGTGAACAATGACAAGCTACTTGCACACTCAAAAGAGCCCACACCTCAAGGAACAACAATTAATTAAAATGTAAGAAAGTGCAATTAAAAACATGCACAAGATAAATAAAATGCATTATAAAAAGTCAAATCACTTCCCCAACCATAAGTATGGTTGGTAACATAAATTTAGAGGCATGGGACAATTTTTACTTGTCCCACAAGCCTCCAAAATATTTCCCAAGGACAAATTCGAATTTGTCATGGAGGTGGAGTATTTCTTACTCCAAAATCTGACTTACACAAGCTCTTACACATCTTACACATCCCTTACAAATTAAATACAAACAACCAACAACTCTAATAATTACTTTCCATATCCAATTTAATTTATTTAAATTTTAACTATATGATCCCTCACATTAATCTACCACATTTAAATTAATTAAAATAAAGAACACATTACTAATAAAATACACAAACCCATGGTCACATATAAAGGAAATCTCCCCATGGGAATCCCTAACAAAACAACACACAATATAATAAAACAAGTTGCCATGGTGACCTTGTTGAATTCACCTAGAATTCTATTTTGGTTGGTCTCTTATCCCCCGATATTTTGTTGTGATATTTTTAACCTGCAAAATACAAATACCTCCTTCGGCCTCATGGCCATATCAAAAATCCAATATGATACAAATAGAATCACTAAATCAACTATATAATGAATCACAACAATATCGAAGTAACAACTACATCATTTGTATTTTTAATCCATAACTATATCAGTATCATAAAATATCCATTTTCTAGATCTATTCATAATATCCAAAATCACATGTCTAAGCAATATCCATAAAACATCCATGTCAAATAATATATCATCATCTTCATATAAGGTGTCTCTAGTGATCATCATGCATCGTAATCAAATCAAAATCCACAATAATCCATAATCCAATGTCTAACAACATACTAAATCAAAACATAGTAATGTCTATAATGAAATCAACAATATCAACATAAGCATCAAAAGGTGTCAAAGGGAAGTGGGCACTACACAAAACAAGTGGGTTAACAGGATCAAGGAAGAAGAGGGCGGACATTAAAGGTATAAGGAAAGGCTTGTAGTAAAGGGATTTGCACAGAAAGTAGGTATTGAATTTGGTGAAATATTTTCTCTTGTTGTTAAAATGACTTCCATACGTACTATATTGAGTATAGTTGTAGTACATGATTTATATTTAGAGAAACTAGATGTGAAGATGACTTTCCTTCATGGTGATTTAGATGAAGAGGTTTAGATGCAAAGTAGGCCATTGGGTATGAAGTCAAGGGTAAGGAGAAATTAGTGTGCAGGTTGAAAAAGAGCCTATATGGGCTCAAACAAGCTCCAAGGCAATGGTACATGAGGTTTGATAGTTTCATGCATGAGCATGGTTACTTGAGATGTGAATCGATCATTGTGTTTATTTCAAGAAGCTTGAAAATGGGAGCTATATTATATTATTAATGTATGTGGATGATATGCTTATTGTAGGATCTAGTATGCAGACATTGGTGAGATTAAGGGAAAGCTAGCTCACACATTTGCTATGAAGGATTTAGGATCTGCAAAAATAATCCTTGGCATGCAAATACATAGAGACACAAAGAACAAGAAATTGTATTTGTCTCAGGAGGATTATATCAATAAGGTGTTGGAAAGGTTTAACATGTAAGATTCAAAACTTGTAAGTGCACCTATGGCTGAATAGTTCAAATTGAGAAAAGATCAGTTTCCTTCATCACATGAGGAGGTAAAATATATGACAAAAGTACTATATACTTCAGAGTTGGGAGTTTCATGTATGCTATGGGTTATACCATACTGTACATTGCATAAGTTGTGGGAGTTATGATTAGATTTATGGCCAATCTAGGTAAAAAGTATTGAAATTAGTCTAATGGATACTCAAGTATTTGAGAGGGACATCTAGCATGCGGTTATGCTATGGAGGTCTTGAGATTTCGTATGTGACTATGTTGATTCGTATATGGCTAGAGATATGGATAGTAGAAGGAGCACTACTGGATATATTTTCATAGTAGGAGGGATGATAGTTAGCTGAATTTCGAGATTGTAGAAGGTTTTGGCTTTGTCTACTATAGAGGAAGAGTATGTTGTAGCTACAGAGGCTAGAAAAGAGATGATATGGATGAGCAGGTTCATGGAAGAGTTGGGAAAGGAGAAAGATGATTACAAATTGTTTAGTGACATGTGAGTGTAATTCATTTGGAAAAGAACTCAACATTTCATTCTAGAATGAAACACATTTAGTTGAGGTATCACTTCATATGATAGGTATTGGAGGATGGGCAACTAAAACTGGAGAAGATTCATACCAAGCGTGAAAACCTTGCAGATATGCTAATGAAGCCATTAACAAAAGAGAATTGGGAGCTACACTCCACTTCCGCTTGGTCTTCGAGTTTGAGACTTGAAGAGGAAGAAACTAAGCTAAGGATCTAAGAATGATGTTATACATGTATAATGTAGTAATTTATCTCCAAGTGGTATATTGTTGAGTTGTGGAGCTTAATTACTTCAGCCACATGTTATATTAAACTTCTGGAAAACATAAGTAACCGACATCGGCTATGAAGGGACCGACATCGGTCACTTATGACCAGCATTGGTCGTGCAAGTAGGAACCAAAGCATCGGTTAGGGATAATCGCATCGCTTACACAGCACAATTGTTTTATTTAACTCACATGGGAATTAGATCTAATTTTAACATTAAAGCAGATATATTGATTTTAATTACATGTCTAAGTTCCCTAAGTTTGTATATACCTATATAAGCATGAAAGCTAGGGTTTATAAGTAAGGATTGTAGAAGTTGATGATTATTGTGAGAGAGATAATTCTTAGAGAAGAAGGAGAATCTTAAGAGAAAGAAAGTAATATACATCGTGAAAGGTGTGGAAGATTGTAAATATTCATTGTATATCTTTTGAAATCTTTGGATCATAGATTGGCTTGTTTCTGGTGGATGTAGCCTACCACCGGGTGAACCAAGTTAAATTTGGTGTTGATTTACATCTCTTATTTTGTATATTTATTCTAGTAGAGTATCCACTTTTATTGCATAGATGCTTAGATATATAATATTATCTCGTACAACCTTGTGCTAACCCCAACACTTACTTCAACACAATTTCCAACAGCTTCTAATACAAATACAATTCATTACAATAATTGCTATAAATTAGTTACAAATCAGGATGTGCCAATTTGTAGTGACACTTATCATTTGAGAAGCATCATGGAAGGAGATAAAAATAGACCTCTCTCCCCAACACTCTTCTCTTGGCATGATATCACCAAAAACCTCCTCACTCTTGGCATGAGATCGCCCAAAAAACTCATCCTTGGCGTGAGATCACCCAAAACTCTTGGCATGAGATTGCCCAAAACCTCATCCTTGGTGGCATGATGCTCAAATTTGTGGCTCGATGCTTTCTTGGTTGGGAATTGATCACTCCCAACCCCATCTAACAACATCTCCAAAATAAATAGGACAATTTTCTATCCTATACTCTCTCATACATCAAGTGTACTCTTTCTTTAGCTACTATTACACACTTTTTACTTACTTATACATGGGTTGCTCTAATTTTCATATATGTGACTTTGAATACTTTCTTTCTCTTCTTTCTGTGTTCTTCCTTACAAGCAACAAGAATCAACTCACATTAACAACCACTAGCTACAACATCACAATACTATGCATATGATTTACCCCTAGGGTCTACCTCTTTTTCTTAGTTACCATGCTTCACATGGCGATCACTTCATGCTTCACATAGCTAATTTTTCACTCAACATGCTTATCCGATACACTCCTCTCTGGATTATAAGGTAGACATCTTCTATAGATACTTTATGATATCAAGTATTCACTCAACAACATAAATTAGGGGCATATGTAGACACAAAATCTATGCACTTGGGTACAATTATAGGTCCTAAAGCATTAAAATGTATACATGATTCCTAAGTAAGAAAAATAGTGGTTGACAATTCCTTTTGGCCTTTTGGTTTCTTTATCTCTTGTAATTTACTAAATTTACACATCTTACAGCACTATCGACACTTGACTGATTTACCTTTTAATGGCCTCAGACACTAGTGCCTAGTTAGCACAAAAGCACCCAAGTGCTCATGTCCCTCTCTTTCTTCTTCTTAACCTTTTACGTCCCTTTCTCTTCTTGGTCATATTTTATCACTTTGGGCTGGCCAAACTCTATAATCTTTATTTATCATCACCTATGATTGCACACGTGCAAAAGATCACTACAAAGCATACATCTAACACATTCATATAAGGACAAGGGCTACATTGATCTGCATACACTGCATAAGAGGGGAGTTCATTCTATTCCATCACACACATTTTGCATATTTGGGACAATCTAGATCTAGCTTATTATCATATTTCAGCTTACACAAGGGGATCCTAGGGAACCTGATATGGATACACACACACAAATAACTACATAGAGTTTGAGATGTAGTGCAACGCTTGGTTGTAAGTTCACTCTTCAAGTGACCGATGAGGTCGGGTTTGACTCCCATTCTGCATCTTTTTTATTATATTTGATGTGGTTTGTGGGAATGTGTAGGTAGTCATCCATTTTGCATTTTACATGTGCAACCAATGATCTAACAAAAAAACCAGAGTGACAAAGAGAAACTAACAGAAAAGATCATCCGACTCGTAAAATACTAGGTCCTAAGCATTTGAGAAGACACAAACACCTAGATAAATCATTATCACTGAAGCACTCTTTTCCTCATACGAGTGATTCTTCCCTATACATTCTTGGGTTTATAAACCCCCATCGAGCCTTTGGGACACTTTTTCCAGCCTATTAGAGAAAATACATAATCTTGATCATTCCTAGCTTGCACAAGATCAACTAAGTCATCATTCCTCTCTCATTTTCTTAGGGTTTTACATTGTTGAATTCTTATTACTTGTACATTACTATATTTTATTACCGAAATAACATTTGTTAAATTAGATACTATGATTTTTTTTTAATATAAATTAGATTAAATCACGCATGTACATGTTTTCCTCAATGAACCCCGCCACCGTCAAACTTCACCTTTAAAAAGTCACTTCATTTTGAAGAAATGGAAAAGACCCAAACTATATTTTGATGAGATTAAAAACAAGAATGTTCATATCAGACACGTGTAGGTGAATGTGGGCCCAACTCATATTTTTGGAGATGCATGTTGGTACAACTAATGGCATTGCACTATTAACTTAAACTTTGGGTGGCTTCTATATTTCTCATGATCCACAAAATATTGGCATAATCCGTAACTAGTAACGGAAAGTGTTTGAGTCCAAATAATTTGGAAATATTATTATAAAATTTTCGTACTTAATGAACACGATCCATTTTAGAACCATGATTCATGTACATGATGATTTTTAAAAATTAGATTGTTAATATGCCATATTTGACTACTTCAATCCTTGGGTACAAAGGTTAAATTTAATGTCCACCTATGTCTCTCAAGCAATTTATGCATGACAATAATTTTTAATATTTCCCTTTATAAATACAAAACAATGTTCTCTATTTATTACAAATAAAAATAATTTATTTAACTATTTTTATAAATAAATGTTTCGGTATCCATGAAAACCTGAAGAAATAGTAAAAAGCACACCACATATGTCATATTCGGATAATGCATGGATATCATAATACGTATTGATAGATGCAGAGAAGATGCTAGAAAAGGTTGTGGAGGGTGGCTTTACACCTATCGATTGCATTTGTGAGAATGTTTCCAAAATTCTTCTAAAAACTATTTTTGTAAGAATCTAAACTCGATTCAAATAGTTGTGAATTTATTATGAAGAGACAATACTAAATTTAGATGCAATACTTTATAGTATAAACATTTTTGAACACATTAGCATTCATTGGAGCCCAATGGAACATGTGGTCAGCTATGTCTCGACATGCATCGAGAGCCTAGTGGATTGTGAAGGGACGTAAAAAATTCATAAAACATGTGAACCACATAAACCTGCCGATCTATTTTTCAAAGCACTTAGGCAGTTCGATCTTATATCAATATGGCCTATACAAGCCATGTTAGATTCAAGAGGTTATCATACATATATATACTTTGGAAAACCTTCGGATTAATAAGCCAACATTATTCTTAAGCATCATTACTCAAAATCAAAATCAATTAGATAAAATGCAACTATATATTTAAAATTTTAAAGAACATTTGGGAGGAAAGTGGATATTTTTAATAGTTTGAAATAAAAGGATCTAGTTACGTATGATTAATGTAAACCAACAAGATCCATTATTTTTCCATTTAATTCAATTACATTTTTCTTCAATGGATTCATACTTAAGTGGTGAAATAGGAGAAGGCAAGTAATAGTGGTGTTACTCCACACGCAAGGGAGCTTGAATCAACTCTTGCATTTTACTAGAGCTATCATGCGGGTCAAGGAGTAAGCACATTGTACATGAAGACCTCCACTCATATACATCAAGTCCACCACCATGTTCAAGGATGGGAGCTTCACAAGTTTGAAATTCATTTCTAGGAATTGTCCATGCTAGACCTTCAAGATGGAGATAGAGAGCCAAATACACAAACCAGTACTCATATGTTTCCCACGCATCTGATTCCTCTATTTGAAGCTATGGAGGATGTCCTGCACCCTCATTTTGACCGCCTTGTGCACTCTATTTTCTCTCACAACAAAAACAAGTGGTGATGGTCTATAATCCGGTAATGGGATGGGCTCAGACCGTGGCTACCAAATATGGAGTTCCTGGCTATGTCTTAAGACCCGATGGTGTTTATTTTTCCCTATGGATGAAGTAGAGATATGGATAGATCTTGAAAATGAATAATTGAAAACAATTTTTCACACGTAAAGCTTTGCATAGAAACAAGACGGTGCTTGTGTATTTATTAATATCAAAATCAAGCATTATAAACAAATAAGAGATCTGCAATATTTATAGATATTGGACAACTTATATCTCATCCACAATATATGGAAGCAAATAAACTAATCTAAGAAAATATGTAGAAATAGCATATTGCCCCTAACTTCCCTATTTCCCCTCATGGAATTCATCTGGGAACAAAAAATACAAGATAAAACATGATCCCACAAACATAGGGATGAGAACACTATCACTTAGTTAACTAACAACTAAGGATAACTAATACCTATTGACATAAGTTTAAAGTATTTAAATTAAATACTTTAACTTATTACATTTATTCAAATATAAACTAATGATGAATTAAGCTAATTTTTATTCCTAACATTCCCCCCCTTAATTCAGCATGGTCTCAAGTGAACAGGAAAAAAAAATCTAAAACCCTCAAATTTACCTTAAGCAAGTGACTTTGTGAAGACATCCGCACATTGCATATCTATTGGGCAATATTGGAGCTAGATGTTGTTGTTTTGAATATGTTCACGAATGAAATATACCTGCACCTCAATGTGTTTGGTGCACTCATGAAAAACTGGATTCCGAACAAGTTTTACTACTCCTTCATTATCAACATGTAGGATAGTTGGATCTTTTTGTGGTATTCTCAATCCTTCAAGTAGATGTCAGAGCCATATCACTTCACACATAGCTCCACCGCTGCACGATATTCCGATTCTATAGAGAATCTTGAAACATGAGTCTACTTCTTACTCCCCGTGATATCGGTCCGGATCCCAAAAAGAATACAAATCGAAGTGGATTTCAGTATTATCTATGTTTGTCGTGCATGATCGAATCGACTATCTGTCAAGAAGAAGTTATTCTTCTTCTTTTATTCTAGGCCATAGTCCATAATTCCTCTAACGTACCTTAGTATCTGGTTTGTTTCTTTCCAAAGTGAGAAACCCTTGGTTCTTACATGAACCATGAAAGATAGTTGACTACATAGATGATATCCGACCTAGTGTAAGTCAAGCATATGAGACTCCCGATCAACTGCCAATAGAGAGTTGCAATTACTTGTGGTGATGGATCTATTCAAGACAGTTGAATTCTTGTCTCCATAGGTGTGGAAAATGGCTTACAATCCATCATATTGAATTGCTCAAGTGTTGTCTTGGCGTATTTTAATTGTGACATAAATATGTGATTTTCTCTTTGCCAAACTTCAAGTCCAAGACAATAATGCAAAAGCCCGAGATCGGTCATGTCGAATGATCATGTTAGATCTTTCTTTGTTAACTCAATAATCCTCACTAATCCTTTAGTCATGACTTTATCATCGACATATACTACAACGATCACTATCTCCCCCCCTTGCTTTTGAGATAGATATTAGGATCGTATGGACTCCTGTTGAATCCATGTTGAATGAGATGCTCATCGATTTTTATGTACCATGCCCTAGGAGAGTTCTTTAGACCATATAGTTATTTTATTAGTTTACATACCTTTTCCTCTTTACCTAGTATGACAAAACCTTCTGGTTGAGTCATGTAAACTTCTTCCTATAAATCACCATTAAGAAAGGCACTTTTCACATCCATTTGGTGTATTTTCCAACCAAATTGTGTAGCTAGAGAAAATATTAACTGAAAGTTTTTATCTTAGATGTGGGAGCAAAAGTCTCCTCATAATCAATGCCTTCTTTTTAGCATATCCCTTAGCAACTAGTCTAGCCTTATGTTTATCAATTTTTTCATCTGCTTTGTACTTCATTTTGAAGATCCATCTGCATCCAATTAGATTTTTCCCTAGTGGAAGATCTATAAGTTTTCATGTATTATTTTTCATAAGTGACTTATATTCTAAATCCATAGCATCTTTCCAAGGTTTAGACTGTAGGGCTTCTGAAACTATGGATGGCTCAGTAGTTTCAACAACTTTACCCATTAAGGCCAAATTGACCTCATTTTGAGCCATAATGCGAGTCCTCATTCCAGTGGTAGATGTGTCGAGGAAACTATGTAATTTTCATTTCTAATCATACTTTTATACCATTTATGCATAATTTTTGTGGTTCCTATGGGAGATTGAATTTCACCATCTTCTCCATCATCAATGTCATTATCAAAGTGATTACCATACTCTATTTTCACTGTAGGGATGATGTTTTCATCATGTGAGTATATGGAAGGAGTGTCTGCTTCTTTCTTCTCAAAGAACTCAACATCCCGAGTAGTGTATACCCTCCTTGTTTTTGGATCCATAAGTCATAGAAAAGTGCTTCATCACTATATCCTAAGAAGATAAGTTTTTTTGATTTCACATCAAGCTTAGTTCTTTTTTCTTAGGAATGTGCATACTCACTTTACATCCAAAACTTTAAGGTTTAAAATAGATGGCTTATGCTCTAACCATGCTTCCTAAGGTGTTACTCCATCAAGAACTATAAAGTGGGAACTCTATTTAGTAAATAGAGTGTCATTTTAGTCTGCTTTTGTGCCAAAAATTTTTGATAAAATTACATCATCAATCATACATCGCACCATATCCATGATAGTATGATTTTGCCTTTCAACAACACCATTTTTTTGCGCGTGTGTGTGAGGAGGATCCATTTGATGAATAATGCCATGTGTTTCCAAAAAATAATTAAACTCATTGTTGGTGTATTCTCCCCCTCGATTTGAGCAGAGTGTTTTTATTTTCCTACCGGACTGCTTCAACAAGGGCTTTAAAATTCTTGAAAGTTTCAAAAGCTTGGTATTTTTAAAGAAGATAGTATATCCACATTTTTCTTGAAAAATCATCAACAAAGAGCATAAAATATTGAAACCCGGAGTGGCTAGGTCTCATTGGTCCACACTGGATCGGTATGCACCAAGTCAAGTTTTTCCTTAGCCCAAAATGTACTATGTTTGAATGGTGCTCTATGTTGTTTTCCCTGCCAAACAATGCTAACACTTATATATATATCCTTTTTAGAGGTGGTAAACCTCTAACCATGTCAGTATCGATGAAATGTGTCAAGATAGCCAAAACCGACATGTTTGAGTCTTCGATGCCATAGTTGAGTTAATTATATACCCTTGGCTACAAGTGCTTGATCATTTGATTGAACAAAATCCAATTGAAACATTCTTCCCACATTCAAGCTTTTACAACAATTTTCAAGCTTCGTGACTTATCTCAAATTAAGCACATATTTTTACCACCTTTACAATCAAAGTCAATTTTAAGATTGTGATCTAATAATTAACTCACGAATAATAGAGTTTTTTGTTAAACCAGGGACATAAAGAACATACGTAATTTTACAGTTGATGATGCCCAAGTGGTAGTGAAATGGAACCAATGTCTTCAACACTATATGATGTATCATCACCCAAAGAGACATGATTTTTCATGGGTGTTTTACTCATTGTGAAGAACCAATATTTCTTTCCTTTCATGTGTCGAGTTGCATCCAACTCTGCAAGGACTCGTGATTGCACTCCGTGTTCTTCAACTACAAATCAACTGTGAACCAAGGTGTGGATTCGAGTAGGGTTTGTGAAATGGTGGGGGAAACTATGGCTCCTCCAACCCTCGTAATTTCTCTAGATCTCCCTAAACTTCCTAAAACTTCCTACACTCCTCTCTGGATCAGAATGTTGCTCTGATACCAAATCTTGACAATGAATACTTGAAAACAATATTTCACATAGAAGCTTTGCACAGAAACAAAACGGTGCTTGTGTATTTTATTAATATCAAAATCAAGCATTACAAACAAATGAGACAGCTACAATATTTATAGATATTGGACAGCTTCTATCTCATCCACAATATATGGAAACAAATCATCTAATCTGAGCAAATATGTAGAAATAGCATATTGCCCCTAACTACCCTTATTTCCCCTCAAGGAATTCATCCAGGAACAAAAAATACAAGATAGAACATGATCCCACAAACATAGGGATGAGAAAACTATCACTTATTTAACTAACAACTAAGGATAATAGTTATCCCTAGTGACATAAGTTTAAAGTATTTAAATTAAATACTTTAACTTATTACATTTATTCAAATATAAACTAATGATGAATTAAGCTAATTTGTATTCCTAACAATAGATCGCAATGACATTGTCCCTGTTAACATATTAGTGAAGTGGCGCTTTCGATGGGTGTTGTTATTCCTTCATTTAATCAACTCTCAGTTGATGTCATATTCAAACCAAGGGTGTGTCTGAAGCTATATGCAACAAGAAGAATCCTAGTGATCTAGTAATTGACTGTAGGTATTTTGTTTTTATTTTTTTGGGGATTTTCTCAATGTCTTGAGGATTTCTTGGTCAAAACCTTATTAAAATCAAACTATAAAAACTTGCTAGAAATAAACACTCTCTGCAGAAATAAATTGCTGGAAATAAACACACATTGCAGAATGAAATAAATTGTTGTAAATAAACACACGTTACAAAAGTAAACACACTTTCTTGGAAATAAACACACAATTGAGAATGTTGAGAAAATGATTGCAAGGAAATAAAAATCTATTCTATAATGTAAATTGTAGGAACAAGTATATGATACAGTTCAACTTGAGGAATCAAAAGCATTTACAAAATTAAAAGATCTATACTATTTTCTCTAGAAATATAAATACCAATAAAAATAAGATCTTGGTTCTTGGAGGAGTGCGCCTTGCTCCACCTTGAATCAGGATTTGACTACTTAATATTCTCTCAAAACGAAATGGTTATTTTATTGATGAAATGTTCGCATTAAAAAAATTATTGTATCTCTCTATATCTTTATATATTTCTCTATGTATATGTATGTATATCTATATCTCGAGATCTATCTGCAGTCTCATTTATATATATTTCTTCCAAAAGTGAATTTACATCCATAGTTATCTTACCGATTCGAGGATGGAGTGAATCATTCCCAAAATCGATGTTGAATTGGAACCTGGCTAGACATATTGTATGGTAAGTTATCATTTGGATCTTAGTATGAAGAATCATAAATATTCGATGCCGCTCTCGATTGAAAGGCTCATTGATTGCTTAATCATTGGATGTCATCAAAATAAACAAATTCCCATTGGTTTCGGAACTTTAGAGAAGTTCGGAACTAAAAGGACCATTCCGCATCTAACCGTGAAGAGTTCCAAAACTAAGTCCAAAAATTTCGGAACTAACACCGGAGTTCCGTAACTAAGTCCAAAATTTCTAGAACTAAGTGATAGAGCTCATAACTACGTGATGGAGTTCTAGAACTAACTCAGAATTTCGAACGGCCGTATTGAACGCCAATACTCCCAAAACATGATGATCACTTCATACTCCGTTCTTCTGACTGATTGTGACCTGTTTTATTACAAAAACTGAATTTCCACACAATTTTTTAGGAATTACAGATTTTTTAAACGTTAGAACTACTTTCAACAAAAGATGGACAATTACATCCTAACTTATATTAGATCAAACAAAAGTCACAAATTACAGTCAAACTTGATAAAAAGAGAGCAAAATAAGATCATTTATTATACATTAACGAGACATATTTTGGCCTTATCAATTTCCCAAAAATATCTTCAATTTTCTCGATCCACTAAAGATCTACTTTAGGTCCCGCCAAGGTGTTTTCATGTGTTTTTGCAAAGGCAAAATTCAATGTTGAAACATGACAACTATACCCTAGTGTCAAAATTTTTGCATGTAAACCCTCCTAAGCACTTCTCCTGGATTAGTTATCCCTATGTGTCATGCCTATTCCCATCCTACAAGTTCTCATATATATTGTAATAACCTTTCCCAAGTGTTTGAAATATGAAAACAATTTCATGAATTTCTTCCAATGCAATGCTTCTCAAGGTAGATTCTTCAATAGACCTAGAAAGGCTATTTCTAGCCTTTCCAAGACAGGAGTGCACCCTCTAGGATGGAGTTGAAGTAACAAATTCATCAAGAAGTGGTATTAAGGAGATAATAACATATTTCAATTGATTAGGAAAGTTTAGGGAAGATTTGAATGTTTAGGAAAAATTTAGTGAAAACGGGTTTTGAAGGTGAAGGAGCTTACAGCTTAAAAATAGTTCCTAAGCTTAAGAAGATGATTCTAGGAGATCCGTAAAGAGTTATAGGTCAAAAAATATATAATTGGAAATATAATTCAATACTATAAATGTTGGTTATTTCATACTTTTCACAAGATCCAAATGCTTCTTCCCACAACCCATTTTCAGTAGACACACCTTGTGGTCCTGAGAAAAAGGATATTTTTATGGAGTTTCAAGAAGAATTAGATCATGGTAACTATCCCATTCATCTCAGAATAATTTTTGGGGTAAATTTTATATAAATAAGTTCAAAAACATCCCCTTAGAGCTCTAAGAACTTCATCTTCAAGGCTCTCCTCAAGGTAAGCTTTCGGGACTTAGCCATTTTCACAGGTGGACACATGTCAGCATGAGGTTAAGGCACACTTTTTTGTCCCATACCTTTAGGATAATTTAGACAGAAAATTTTCCCAAGCCTATTTAAGCCCCTTGGACCACCATATGACCCCGATGAAGATTCGCGATGCAAGTTAAACTCCCATCGTGCAATAAAAAATTCACACTTGTCAACCGAGGGTGAGGGTGCATTTTTTTACCACATGTCCCATCCTTTGGGATATTTGGGACACAAAATTGTGCCCCATGCTTTTCTTGGCTCTTGGTTCTCTACATGGCCCCAAGAAGGCTTCAAAGCCATTTTTCAGCCCTTTCCCCTCTCCGCCTCGTCAAATCACATTCCGCCACTTTTCACTCCCACATGAGGGTGATTTTTCTGCCCCGTCTACCTCATCCCTTTGGTGTAGTTGGGACAAAAATGTTCCTCATTGACTCTCTTTCCATGGTTCTTCATGTGACCGTTCTCAACCCCCAAGTTCCTAAGGTGTAAGGAGAAAGCAATCAAAACATGTACCTGATATTCCACAGATGACTTCGAGATCTCCATGAGGAGTTAAGAGGCAAAAATACTCATTGGAAATATTGGATAATTCTCTACATGATGAAATGTTCAAATCCTTCACAAGATATAGGCGCTTCTTTCCACAACTCACTTTTGACAGGCACACCCTGTTGTCTCGAGAAATAAGGAGAAATTTGAGGACGTTTCAAGCATAATTGGACATTATGACCCTTATCATTGTCTTCATAAGGATCTTGGGAGTCAAAATCATATATGGTTCATTAAAGTGGCCTCCTAGAGCTCCAAAAACATCATCTTCAAGGTCTCTCTCAAGGTATGCTTTCGTAGTTAGAAATTTTCACCTTTGGTGCATAAGCACATTTTTGTCCTATCTCTTTGGGATAGTTGGGACACAAAAAATTTTACCATCCCTAGTTATTCCCTCTAGTACATCATATGACCTTGTTAAAGCTCCATGATGCATTTTAATCCCTTTTCACCTCATTCCAACCCTTCCCGTTGACCAATGCAACAACGCCACTTGTCAATTCAAGGGTGAGGGAACATGGATAATTTTCTCACTATCAAAGATTCAAGCCTAAATTAATGGCTTCCTTGATGCGTGAGTAAAAGGGAAGCGAGGTACCTCTTCACTTCCCAAAGATCCGGTAGTCAAAATCGCGTGAAAATTGGAGGAAACGATCCCTAAAAAAATCTAATTTTGCGTGAAAAAGTTCTCTTGCCATGAAGTCTCTATTTTTTTAGGATATGGAGGACTGTGTTTTTCATCAAAATTCTTTCCTCCTCGAAGAAATATTTAAATTCCCAAATATCTAGAAAGCGAAACCATCTGAAATTCGGAGAGAACGGTTTTCAAAAAATCTAGTTTCATTTAAACTAGTTTTTACGCGATGAAGTTGTTGATTTTTCAAGATATTGAGGACTGATTTTTTCTTAGTATTCTTCCCTCTTTGATAAAAATCCATTTTCCCACTTGTTCGAAAAATAAATCATCCAAAAATTGGAACAGGGAATCTTGGAATAAAACCCATAATTTCAAGACCTTTTTTCGTTGCAATCCGACACATGTGGTGTACTTGCTAAAAATAGCATGTGTCCATGGTGAGGCATGGATAAAAATAGTAAGTGGTTGAATAAGGTGAATTCTCAACATTCATGATCCTCTAGACAAGAAAAATGTATTAGGGGATGAAAATAAGACAAAATTTCCAAAAATAGCATCTTACAAGCCCACCTACTAAAAATACAATCACATCGGGGGATCTCTTAGTGTTTCTAAACAGTTTCTAAACACTCATTCGGTAGACCGAGGTGTCTATGCATCATGCAAAAGGAGGAGATTGTGATCATCATCAGCAAGTTCTTCATCAACAAGATCAATCAATCCCCTTCCCTTCTCCTCTTCTCTCCCTTTCTTCTAATTCTTCATTATACGCAATCATGGTATTTTGTCCTATTCACTTAAGTGACACTATTTATAATTTTAAAATTGTATTCTCTCAAAATTATAAGAGAGATACTAAATGTGTCCCTTCTAGGGGCAATTAAAAGGTCACAAGTGGAATAAGAACATGAAAATGTTAGGAAAACTATAGTTTATTGCTCACATTATATGAGCTAATTGTATTTACTATGTTGTAAATCACACTTACTAGGTTTTTGTATTACCTAGGTAAGTGGTTAATTTGTTACATCCATAAATGTGTTGAACGGGTTATTTTTATATTGTCTTCCTATTTAATAGGAAGATAGTTTGTTGTTGTTATGGCTATATAATAGCCTTCATACTATTTTATAATATACAGAGATTACAAATTATTGTGTGCAAATTTCTCGTACCCTTGATTTGGTATCAGAACATTAATGGTCGTGTACTTGTGAACAATGAATTTTTTTTAATTTAACGAAGGAACAGTGAATTGTTCAATGTTGGTGAGATTAAATTGAGAAATAGTTAACCTTCTATAGGATTAGGTCATAATGTACATGTATATCTGCTGGTAAGAATTGCAAAACATATCACAGCTGAATCAAAGTTGTTCCTCACTGTTTTTGAAGCGTTTTGACATAGTCGACCTAGAGTTAACGCATCACGTACATGGAGATCTGATACGCTTCAAAAACATCTATGACAGTTTGATTTCATTCTATTATTATTGTCGTATCATGGTCAGTATGTCTTCTGATTAATGTTATTTGCATTAAGCCTGAGGTGCATCAGTCTCCAACAACTGGTATTGCCTTCAAAACGAATTGTACTTGATCATTCAAAGGAGAAAAGCACAGAGATCTCCATGTGCTCCATTCAGATCTATGTTGGCAATACGATCAAGTCTAAACCTATTTGGTGCTTCTAAATTTAATGGATCCATATCTATTTTAAGTCATATGTATTAATTGCAACAGTCCCACGTTAATAGTATACACGTCGACTATCAAAACCTTCCATGCTTCAATTCTTGGCTCGATTTGTATTATTCACAAACTATGCATTATGAAATTACGACCAACAACTTCTCGGATCTGTTCGGAACTTGTTTGTCTTAGTGATGGTCAATTTAACTAGATATCTGGTCGGGAATCCTAACAGTCGACTTCACCCAAAAATCTGCTAGCTTAGTTAGCATGCATCTATGGTGTATTACTCACGGTGGTTTTCTCTATCAGTGGTTCGACCCATACCAAAAATAGGCATGCCTGCAACTTCAACAAATAAAAGGTTTTTCAAATTATTGGTAGTAGTTTTTCTAATGGTCAAGAATTATTTTTGTATTAGTGAGTCTAGAGGTCAATAATATGTTTCACTTTCCCATCCAAATGCGTATTCAAAAGTATTATATTTTGTCCTCCTCATGTAATGGTAAAAAAGCTGAGTCATTTTGTCATCAGTAGGTATATCTTGCAATTATATTCTCTGTCAAAGGCATAAGAGTTGGTTGTTTTAAATGTATTTGAAAAATTATGAATTTAATCAAGTTCATAAAGTCAATAATAAGTGTCTCAGTTGTTATTTTTACAAAAATTATTTAGGTCATTATTTGAGGGAATTTATGTTCTAATATTAGTTCGGTCAAAGCTATAATTATTGTTATGTCATTATTAAAATAGGATATAGTTATTAGAATTCATTTTGTATATTGAGTCATCTTGTCAAAAGATTCAAATATTTAAGTTCTCAAAAGAGTTAAGTCATTGTAAAAGTCTGAAAAATTAAAAAAATTGCTTCACAGATGCATTTTCGGTGGAATCTAACGTCCAAGTTGTAAATAAGCTCCATGATCAAATTTAGTGAGTTAGAAGCTTCACATCAGAGGATGAAGGAAATGGAGGAAGGAGGTCATTCAATGACCTCTCATCATCCACCAATGACGGGGCTGCATATCAATTGTAGTGACATTTTTGTGGTGTGAGTATTTACTTTCAGTTTTTGCGGTGTGCTTTTGTTTGCATTCAACGTTCCAATTCCATTATGCTTCAATTTTCAATGTTCCTATTTTCAATAAGTGGAAATTTCACATTGAGAGGGGGAACATGATCCCAAAGATGCACTTCCATTATGTTTTTAATTTTTAGGTGTGTATGAGTAGTGAGAATTCAACAAATTTTCCTATGTTATTCCCTGGTGAAATGTGATGAGAGCTGATAATAGTACTTGACACATCATGATGTGGTTGTAGGTAAACCACTTGAAAACCTTAATTTTTGATTTTTGGTAAACCAATTGCAAAACCACCATTCTTGGTTGTTGGTAAACCATTTTCAAAACCATCACCTTGTGGTTTGTGGTACTCGATTGCAAAACCACCATTCTTGGTTTGTGGTCAACCATTTGCAAAACAATCCTTGAGGTTTGTGATCATTATGTGAAAAGTACCGGATCATGAGCAAGTGCAAGTACAAAAGTAGGTTTTCCCATGTTCTCACTAAGGGGAGAATGTTAGGAAAAATATACTTTATTGCTCACATTATATGAGCTAATTGTATTTACTGTGTTATAAATCACACTTACTAGATTGTTGTATTACCACTAAGTGGTTAATTTTTACACCCATACATGTGTTATTTGTTATATTGTCTTCCTATTTAGTAGGAAGATATTTTTTTGTTGTAATGGCTATATAATAGCCTTCATAATATTTTATAATATACAGAGAATCTGATTATTGTGTGCAAATCGCCGTACCCTTGAGAAGAGTCGTGTGAGGGGAGATGAAAGGTCAATTCATAAGGCTATAAATTGGGATGGCTTCTCCATTCCAAAGGATCCTAGATTTTGAAGATTTCTACTTTGTATCAATTGTGAATTGTTGTAGATTTATTGATGCTTTTATTCATCACTACACAAGAAATGAAAGCTACATTCTTCCTTTTCCTTTTCTCATGTTTCCTCTATTCTCTCTTTTGTAACTTTGCAAGTATGGTGATCAAGAAGGAACTTGGTGTCCTTGATGAATGAATCTAAAGAACTGTGTGTTTATATTTGTTAGTATCACTATATGGATTCATTGTTGATTTCCTCTAATTGAATGTTGAACTACTCTAGTTATTGGGTGTGAATTCTGCTTGTGCCTACTCATAACAATAACCTTCCTTTATCTAATTTCTCTCATTCACCCCTCACCGTTATAATTTCCTCTCTTGTAACATGTATAAACACTTTTCTACAAGTTTAGTGAAGTGTTCATGTGTGATCCCCGACCTATTTGTCCACCCCAAAACAATATATAGAATTAGATTAGTTTACATTCAATAATGGGAGCCTCCCCATACACAAGAAGGAGGGACGTATCCCATGATCGTTGGTGGAATCAACTAATGTGCCATATGATAAAATTATTTCACCAACACAAGGAAACATCATAAACACCTTCTATGTATTGAAATATGAATTCATTGAAGATGGAAAAGTGCAAATCATGTGTGGGTAATCGGTCCTCTTCTTGAGGTGATACATGCTTTAATGGTGTAGAATCATAAATGTGATTGAAAATGCCAAAGGTCTAAATGGGTGTCAAATTTAATCACTTCTTTGGGGAAACCACTATTTTTGGGCCTTCTAATTCAAAAGCACTCAGCCGTCTTATTTTACAACGATATGGTTATGCGTTCGTGTTAATCCCAAGCAATAGATCTCCCCTTTATATAAAGTGGAATACACCTTCAACATAATTATTCAATAGTTTTGTTTTGCATTAATATAATTATGTCTTTATTGATTATTGTTTTAATTTAATTTTTTGTTCGTACATATTTATTTTGGTGTTTTATTTTTGTTGTGTCCACTCTTTTTCATAGTTTCTATATATATATATATATATATATATATATATATATATATATATATATATATATATATATATATATATATATATTTCCTTTTTCCATCTCTTTTTAATTTTTAATTTTTTCTAATTTTTGTTTCGTTAAAGGCAGTAACAATTTTTATAATAATATATTGGTAGATTAATTTTGTATTAGTTATATTATTAATAGGTGTGCATGTTAATATATTCGTAATTAAAAATTGTTAAATCTATAAATACATAGGTGCACTAGTGTATATAAGTGGATAAAAGATAATCACGCAATGATTTATTATTTCACATAAAAATGGTATTGAAATTATAAGAGAAACATTTATTGTTTTAAAGAACCCTTATGTGAAAATTTGAATTCAAGTATTTAGAGATTCGTTATAGCACCTCGTACGTAAAGAACAATTAAGAGTGGCCAATTAATGTAGTAAAGATTTCTATTATACTATAGAATTGAGTTATGAGTGCATGATTAATGTGATGTCTTCACGAATTTTTACAAATGAAATGTTGATGTGTGTCTATCCTTATTAGTTGCTTAGTTACTAGTTAATGTATATTTGATACAAATATGTAGTGTCCATCATTAATTCAAAACTTAATCCACTTTCTTGTAAGATATTCCAAGTTTAAAAATGAATATTAATTAACCGTAAACTTAGATATTTGAATATTATGAAATAAAGTGAGAAGAAAATATGCCTATTTTACATTTTAATTTGTATGATATTGACAAAGTGAGCATGTCACTATATCATTGAATGCATTATAGAAGAGGAAGATTGTTAGGATTCTATTTTTTTATTATGAATACATAGAGGAGGAGATGCGAAGGACAAGCAATAATTTACACTCATTCCACAAACAATCAACCATTATATAGTAAGTTTGGGTTTCTTCAATTGTGGCATCACCCCTATTGGTATAAGGATCATCATATATCGTGGTTTATATGTTTTCATAGACCAATCCAAACAACCAACGTGGAATTGATCTTTAATTGAATGATGAATTTTAAAGTCATCGAAATAATTCCAAAATGATTTGATGAGGCATATCTAACACAGAGGTAGTAAAATATATATTTAAAGGTAATTTTACAAGATTTTTTTGGAATGAAGTCACAAAGGATGATAGGGGAAGTCCGAGTAATTAAACATACTATAAGTACAACCAATCAGCCAATAATATGTTAGTAAGAGGGTCACTTTCATTGCAGTGTTACACCTACTAACATAAGGATCATATCCCTAAAAGAATAAAGAGGATGAAAAAATTAACTCTAGCTACTTAGACAATCTACATAGCTATATATATATATATATATATATATATATATATATATATATATATATATATATATATATATATATATATATATATAATATCTTTGAAGAGCTATATTTTTAAAAAAAATGACTACTTATGCATAACATCTTTGAAGAGAAGAGAATTAAGATAAGATAAGAGAAGATAAAAATAATAATGTTTGACAAATGACCATAAAATTAGTCAATGGGACTATAGAGTACAAAGGTATTGACACAAAGTAAGAAAACCAATAGGTTTCCTAAAAAGAAAGAAAGAAAAGAAAAATAAAAATGAAGTAGACATGAGAATGAAACTTAAGTAGAGAACAAGTAGTCTACCCCCAATCATGACGGAGAGGTGGAGAAGCACAATAAGAGGAGTGAGGAGAAGCAACAATGTGGAAGCTCCATCAAGGAGTAGATCCAACTTGAATGCTCACTAGATGAGAACGAGGTGAGAGGACTATGATGCCCAATGTGTTGTTTTCTAAAGGAGGTAGCTCGCCACAAAGGCCTAGTGGATTTCATCTATCTCCTAGTACTAGAACTAGTATGGTCATACCAATGTGAGCTTAGGGAACTATGCATGGTCTAACACGTATACATTGATCGGAGTGTGAAGCCATGCTACTACTAATCTAGGGCTTAGTTCCTTCCCTAATGGTAGTGTTTTAAAAAAGGAAGTGATCCGCTGAGTAGATTTAGGTCTAATAGGGGCCTCGAATCATTTGGTCTTGAAGCCTCAGTGTCTC
This sequence comes from Taxus wallichiana var. yunnanensis, assembly GCA_018340775.1. Classification (NCBI taxonomy): domain Eukaryota; kingdom Viridiplantae; phylum Streptophyta; class Pinopsida; order Cupressales; family Taxaceae; genus Taxus; species Taxus wallichiana. The sequence goes on from CM031239.1 coordinate 621,701,376, forward strand.
ATGCAAGTATAAATCAATACATATCTTGTCATCATATTTGAAGAATTCTATGAGAGTTTGGACCACCATAAAAATCTACTAGAACATCCCTATAATGTCATAGTAAAAGGGGTGGTGGAATATGAAGTGTTATTCCGTCTCAACCTCTTGAATGTTGCATATTTGGAAAATCCTATCTAATTGATCCATTTGGTGGCCTATCTCGATCTGAAGCCTATGAGAACCCTCTTTGAGCCATCCGAGGGGGATGTGAAGGGCATGTATCCAATAACATATCATATAATGAGGATAAATAATAATCCCATCTCTCGGCTCCAAGAATTGCTCAACATAGAAGGCCATATTTAGGTGTAACCCACCATGAGGGTTGAATTAAGTGGTATGGATAAACTACCTATATATGTCCTCCTAATGACCATGTTCAAAGCTTATCTAGTAGGTAAAAGGTGGACATGTGCATATAAGGATTATCTAAATGGCGGAGACGGTCCATCCTATAACCTATGGACCCCAAAAGATCAAAAACTCTGCATACCAAAAACAATCCTGACTCTGGAGGATCTGAAGGGGAAAATTCATTTAAAGAACAATATGTGAAATATGGGTACCTATTCGCCACTTTGTTGATTCAACAAATCCCACGATTGTGATGCAAAAAGGATGATGTGTGGGGATATTTTGTTTACACTTGATAATGCACCGTAAGAGAAAGGTTTGGACCCTCTCGGCCAAAGACAAATCGACTTAAAAGAGGACCCCAAATCTTGGACCTGTTGGTTGTCAGATAGGACTTTACGAAGAGCAACAGTTAGGGGACAAGAAGTCCCTCCTCTTTAATGGGAGAGGTTCCCTTATTTAGAAACAAACTTATTTACAAATGTACAAAACATGATTTGTTGGTTAAACTTGGATATCACGAAAGTGTTTTCTATGAAGATCATCAATTACAAAAGGACTGAGGAAATGAGAGTACGGGAAAGAGCAGAAAGGCAACATGCAGAATTATAGATATCAGAGTAATTCTTTATGTATGCGAAAGTCACAGTGAATTGAAACAAGATCATTTGTATTGAATAAATAAGATGGAATTTAAAGACACAAAGTTCTGTAAATAACATCTGCTTAGAACACAAAGTTTCTTAACATAACACAGATTCATTAATCAAGGACACAAAGTTCCTTCTTGGTTATACAAGATCACCGAGCTTGCAAAGTTGAAGAGTATGCAATCGGTAAGACTAACGAACTTGAGACAAATGATCTTCACAAAGAAAATAAATGAAAACTTAGGAATAACAGAGATCAGATAGACAAAGAATGGAAAATTCCTTCTGTATTGATTTCTTTATAATCTATTTACACTTTTTAGAAAATATGCCAAGTTCTTCCTCCTCAAAATGGCGTGGAAAGGCCATTATATAGCTTACAAGTCAGTTACTCTTTGTAACTACTTCTTTTAACTAAAGATTAGTTAAGGATTTCCAATCGCAATACCTCAACCTATTACAATGAATCCGAGAAAAAGAAATAGAAAAGAAGAGAAGAATAAGGTGAAGAAGACGGTGGTCGGTCACCGAGAGGGACTCACCGACTTGCAGTAATTCGCTGCCCGAATCTCTTCAATGACTTGGCTATATCTCTGCCACGAGGGACTGACGTGTTAGTCGTAGACTGAGTCCAAAATCCCAGACACTTCTCCATCTCTTTATCAAACTCGACATGAGTATGATAATCTTTGTTTGCTTCTTCAATGGCAGATTGAAGAGAGCAAATCTCCTTCATTTTCTCCTTGGAGATGGAACTTTCCTTGAATAAGTTATCTTTGACAAAAGCTCTGAATTGAGCTTTGATTTCTTGCAAGGAAAGGGAAGTACCAGAAGTCTCATCCTGAAGATGACAGTGTATGTCTTTGAAAGTAGAGATAACCAGTGCCTTGAAAGCTTTTCCCTTCTGCCAACTGTTCTTCAGTTCTCCCAAAGCCTCCTCCAGGACTCTGATCTTCCACTCCACACTGTAGACCCAGGACTTCGATAGATTATCCTTTGCATCATCAAAGACTTTACTCGCCAACAAAACGTTCTCATCTGCCTGTCCCATGAGTCGGAGGTCTACTATGCAACTGCTCCAGAGTTTGAGCTCTTTATCCATGATATTGATAGTGGAGGAGAGCTTCAGTTGCACATTGCTCACCTTTTCATGGAGTTTGAAAGCTTCATCAATGAAGTTTAATCCAGCAACAAGCATGTCATCCACCAGGGCTTCAATAGCTCTGCCATAGACAGAATACTTGTGCATATCTTTGATACTCTGCACTTCATCTTGGCTTAGAATTACAGGAGGTGGGAGAGTAGTCAATGGGGTAGGGTCCAAAACTTTGTCCTTAGACAAAAGAGACTTGATGAAACCTGTGAGAACTTGGGCCTGTTCTTCCAACTGTTCAATAGTTTGTTGCCCTTTCTCTACCCTCCCAATGACTCTTGTGACTGTTTCCTGGAGGTTGTGAATTTCACCTTCAGGGGTAGACTCTCCCATTGGGATTCTCGAGAGCTCTAAGTCAGATACCTGCAAGTCCTGCTCTGATTTATCCGTTGTAGGCTTGGCAATCTCCAGGAATTGTTGACCTTGAGCATCAGATACTATTCTAGAGGTAACCTTGGCTCTCTTGGCACGAGAAGGAGTGGTGCCCAACAAGGCTGCAACAGCATCAAAATTTGGTCCTGAGCTTTGGGAGGAAAATTTCCTCTTCCTTTTGTCAACCAAAGGTTGCACCCACGCAAAAGAGGAAGAGGAATCAGCAGGAGGGGCAAGGGGACCAAGAGACAGAGAGCTCATGATGCTCAAGGTCTGCGCAGCTGTTGACTCGAGTTGAGAGGTGAGTGGGGCACTTGGGGCAATTGCGGCAGAAGAGTCAACATCACCTGAAAGCTCAGTGCTCTGGATTTCTTTATCTTTATCAGCTGGATCTTCAGGAGCACTTGCAAGAGTTGGTACCTCGCTTTCTTCACTTTCACTGAGAACAATGATGTTCTCTGGTCCCATAGGCAACTCTGCCTACTTTCTTTGAGGATCACTTTCCACAGGCTCCTTCTTAACCTCCTTGAGCTTCTTCTGGTACACTTGAGTGGATGAAGAAGGAGTAGAAGCTGCAGGTCCTTGTATTGATGAGGTAGGAGGGGTCTTCACTGGTGTTTCCGACCTTGGAATAGATGCTTCTCTTCTTGGTGTTGAAGCATCCTTAGAAGAGGATTCTCCTGAATGCCTCCTGAATTCTCGAACCATCCTGTCAAACCAGACCTTAGTCCTGACTAAGACTGGAGCAAGGATCTCAGCCAGATCATCCCTCTCTTTCCTGTTCCAATCCAGGTCCTCCAAAGGAGTGTGCTTAACCACATTTTCATACTCATACGAGTATAGATCAGAGTTGTCATCCTGGAGACCTTCAGGAACTTGGTACAGACCGAGTTCTTGGATCAATTGCAGGGAGAACCTGCCACAATGCCTTCTCCTGGCCTCAAAATCATCTGCACAGTCAGCCCAGTAGTCTTCTGTATCTGCCCTATGATGGTAGATTATCTTGATGTTCTGTTCAATAAACTTCTTCAAGTCAAAGCAGGTTCTTGGCTTGAAGAAATGAACAGTGATAGGTACCAGGGCTCTCTATGTTTCTGTGCGTCCAGAGCTATTTTGCAAGTGTAGTTTCCCAGAGAGATGGGAAAGTGCAAGCCAGAAATCTTCTTATCTCTGCAAGTTCTGTGCAACTTGTCTAGTTGCCTGCATATTTCTATCAAGGCCATTTTATCATTGCAGAACATGGGCAGTCTCAGAGGGGTGCCCTCATAGCCGGCGAGCCTGATATAAGAGAATTTCCTGAACTGGATGAAGTAAGCACCGTAGTGCGATATTAGAGTCATAGCTTCATCTGAAAATCTCCTGGCAGTGTCACCTTCGAGCAATCTGACCACGTACATGGTAAAAGCGTCATTGACCCTTCTGAAATTACGATTGCTGGTCTCCAAGGTGAACTGCGGGCAGTAGGCATATACTGGATCGTCTTTGTGTGCATCTATATAAGAAAAACCGAACCACTGCCTTGATGCTGCCAGAGTGTACATCAGGTACGAAGTCATATAGAACTTCTTCGTTTGCTACACATTGGACAGCTGCTCCGTCAAATTCATGCTTATGATTTCCGCCCAATTGATATTTTGCGTTCCTTCGCACACCATGCTGATGAGCGGGCACATCCAGAAGTGAAATTCGTTGGTAGAGGGCAAACCCATAACCCGAGCCAGCAAGATTATGAAGTCTGACAACTCTTCATTGAAATCTGCTCGAGAAGAGGGTTTTGGTCAGACGAGAAGCTCCCTTCCTAGGGTTTTTAAGCCAGGACTTCGCCACTCGTGCCTTATATTTGTCACTGTCTTGGTCGAACAGGGCCTGTGCTTGATCCCGGAAACGACTATGGCATTATCCATCTCTGGAATCCTCAGAGCAGTGCTAATGGCGGCAGCATCCAATTTGGCGATGAGTTCCCCATGTATATTAGTCAATTCGCTCGAAGCGGGGTCGAAGTGAGCTCCGCATGAAAGCACGGTATCAGCACACTGTACTGAGATTGGGAAACCTCCAGCAAAAGCCAAACCACTATCGTGAATCATCTGCGCCATTGGTGTAGGGTTTGCGTCCGCCATTCTTGCCCAAAAATCACTGAAATCAAGATGACGAGCTTCGTTGTCCCAATATTGCGAGAATGAGACTCAAGTGGAGAAATTTGTTCCTGTCCCTGAAACTTGATCTTCATATTGATAGTAGCTAGGAGGACAGAGCCGCAAACCAGACTCGGAAAGGAATTACAGAGGGAGGGGATACACGCGCAGGTTTTCAAATTGCAAGGGTTCGAGCAAAAGATAGCATGGAAGTAGTGCGAAAAATGCAAAGGGGAAATGCTCGTTATATAGCCGTTTAGGAGAGAGAAAGGTCATAAATGCGCATTTAATACATACCCACCAATTTGAATAAGCATGATATTCGGGTAGAGCGGGAAAAATAAGCACGAATGACACTTGGTACGCTTGGGACATGTGAGACGCGAATGCGCGAAACACGCGGCTCGGCCGATTCGGGTGAAGCAGGGAGAAGACGCACAAATGCATTTTGGGACATTTGGGATGAAAACGCGTGAAGTACGCGATTCGGGTGTTTCGGCCGAAATTGGAACAAAAGGCCCGTTTGAACTTGGGACATTTGAGACAAAAAGTTCCGGAGTACGCGACTCGGCCGGTTCGGGTGAAAATGGAACAATTAGCACTTTAACTTTGGGACGAAAAGCTCTGAAGTACGCGACTCGGGCGAATCGGCCGAAAATGTTACAATGGGTCCGGAGAAGTTTGGGACATTTGAGACGAAAACGCGTGAAGTACGCGGTTCGGGTGTTTCGGCCGAAATTGGAACAACTCGCACAATAAGTTTTGGGACACTTGGGACAAAAAGTTCCGACGGGCCCGAAATCGGGACAACTTCGGGGATTTCACGATCGGGAAAGTAACGCACTCTTGAAATTGGGACAGTTATGACAAAAAGTTCCGACAGGCCCGAAAATCACACAAAATGACCCAAAAACACAGATTTTCTCAATTTCACGACTTAGGCACTTTAGAGAAAAACACTTAAACTCAAAATTTTGAAATTTTTACTTTCATCAGAGCAGGGAATTTTGAGTGGACAACAGGACCCATAGAGAACAATAGGTCCGATAAGAGATTCCATTAGGTATATCTTCAAGGAAATGTCCTAAAATTTGTGTCGAAATAATGTCGCTTGAGGAGGGCTAAAGATCGTATCCCTTATTGACTTGAGGATGGTTCGCGGTCTCAAACTAAAGTGAGGTCTAGATAATTATACCCTCAAGTAAGTATAGGTGTTAGTGATCTCAATATCCTTTATTCAAGAATAAATGGAGGTGTGAAGTATTCAACCCATTAAAGACCATATCTTTGGTTTTACCCAAAGTTGATTGTCAACCACGTAAGATCACATAATCTATGTAAAGCATCTAATTATTGTTGTAACCCTCAAGAGAAGATACTAGGAGGACCATGTCATAAGCAAATAATAGTATGGATATTAGAAACGGTGGAGGATGCAATCATCACTATCTTGGATATGCTTGTGGCGAAAGGTATTGAACTCGTCAATATAGATCCCAAAAAAGGTGAGGGATATGGGAAAACCATGTTTAACCCCAATCATACTCTTCATGAAATCCAATATCCTATGAGTAGTTTGGAGATAATAGAGGAGTATCTCATATATGTGTATGATGACGGTCAAAAGGGTATCAAATATGTAAATGTCTCTAAGCCTCTAGAATAGGTCCTCTCGTGGAATAGATTCAAACACTTTATAAAATTATACAAAGAAAAAATAGAATTTCGATGAGTGATGGTGTGCCTCCTCAATGATGGCCCATAGATTAAATAAATGATTAATGGCCTAATGAGTGTGTTGGAACCTTTCTTGTCCCCTAGCTCTAATATGTCTCGCTTCAATTCCTCCGAAAGATATTATAGTCATTTTTCCTAACCCTTAACTTCTCAAGTGCGTTGGCATATCACCCAGCCTAAACTGGGTGGTCACCTGAAACATGCGAAGGCGCTGCACCCTCTTCTATGTGATATTTGTGAATGTTACCATGAATAACAAACTAATTTACAATAGTAAATGCATACATCCTATAACAAGAATAAAGAAACTAGACCCAAGAATATATAAACCATATTATGACTATGAACATCAAGAACAATAAGTAAGAATCATATCTAAACCATGAACACAATAAAGAACACAAATATTTAGATCCATGAGCACTGATATTCAGTAAAAACACCATTACATTAATCCAACATTGTTACAAAGAGACAAATACATCATAAGGACCATATACATCAACAAAATAACATTCTAACCCTATAAACACTCTGTTCAAGAAGTTTCAACAACATTCTCTCGCATCCCTCATATCCCCCTTTTTCCATGTAAATCAATACATATATAGGAGAAGGGTGGGGACTCTCCCTCCACCACCTAGTCATCATTCAAGAGTAGGCTGCATGCCAAATGTCATCATGCCCCGCCATACTCAAGTACCTTAAGCATGTAAGATTTCCCCTAATGATAGCTAATCCATAACTAACTCTACTTTACAGCTCTTAATCCTAGCATAATGATCATATCCTAAAGTAGGATTTTATTGGGTTGTAATTCTCCATAATTTAACCTTATCCATAACCAAATATGGCCACATCTCCACGTGTCCTTCATTGTAACTCTAATTGTGGCCCAAAATGCAACTAAGTCCTCGAGCCTGCTCAAGCTAGGTGTGAACCTTGTGCCCTTCCCCAAGATACTTCTATGTGATCCTTGCACTCATCTGCCGTGCAACAAAACCCTTTGCACCTCAGGTACTTAGTATTTTCAAGGGATCAACATTACCCCACACTATTTTGATTGATCCTCAAAGAATTCTTCGCACTTTCAAGATAAAATTCCATTGATCCAAAACTGGCTAAGGAAAAAAATTGTATTAACAACAACCTAAATTATTAACTAGAGGAGCTCAGGAACTCCGCATCTATCTCTCCCTTTAACTTCTTCCATGCCTCTAGTTCTGCTAATGATTTTCCCAAAGTTGCTTCCTCCACTATGCCGGTACCTCGTTTGCTCGTGTGTAATTTCTTCAACCTTCCCCTTGAGCTCTTCTATGACCACCACTATCTCCACACAAATTCCCTCAAACTCATCCATATGTTCTGTGATAGAATCTCGGAGTTCACTAATTCAAAATTCTAGCTTCTTGCGCTTGGTATTTATCTTATCCTTCTACATTGTGGTGTCAATTATTAGCTAGGCACGCTAATCTTATTTTTCGGAATTTCTCTTGTAAGTCCTTTAGGACAACCTCTTCATTTCGACTCACACATCAATAAAAATCTCACATTTCCGACAACTATTGAAACCCCTATTTGCTAATATGTTTGCCTCCTTGAGTTGGGTGAGAAAATCCTCCAACTCAATAATCTGGGCTTCAACAACAATATTATTTTTTTCCTTCTCCTTCATGAGCTCCTCTACTGTGGGTCCCACACCATCCTTGATGTTGACCAGAAACATCCCCACCAAGTCTTCCAAATATTCCATCTCATCATTATAGTATGTCTTGGCTTGGATCACTAGTTTCATACATTATCCCAAGACTTTCTTAACCAAGGCACCAACTTAATCATATATTTATTTTGTCCACACATGTTCACCCTTCAAACCATTACACAATATTCCTATTTCCTTTTCCTTTTCCTTTTGATTTTACCAATTTCCTCGAACATTCATCCCCGCATCCAAGCTCTACCTTATGACTTCCAAGGACAACTTCTGTAGTGCATTGCACACCTGCTCATCTGTAAGGTAGCTTGGATCCACCACTTTATAAGTTAACCCTTTCTTTTTCTTCAAATGGATGGTCTCGATCGCATGATCATTGACCTCGAAATTGAGCTCCTCTCGCATGATAATGCATATTCAAAATTATCAATTTCTTGGTCCTCGTAACGCCCTATCCAGTGTCAAGAGATCCTAAGCATGTAACTTATCTATGACAAGGGTGCTCTAGAACCGTGCGCACAACTCCTTTGTGGCATTATCCATGAAGTTCATATGAGGGGACCTAGGCATCCACCTCTTCCTCTCTCGCCTTGTGCTTAAAGCATTTCTTCCTCGGTGTGCTTGAACCTGCAAAAACCCTTTATCCTCCTTAATAATAAAGGAGTCTCATTTATTCTTCCCTTTAGGTTCGGTCGGCTAGATGGGTGAACCTTCTCTCACAAGAATCTTCACAGGTTCCTCCATTGTGGGCGTCTTTACCCTTATGCACGCATCATCCGTTGCCTTGGCCTTTTACTCACCCCTTCTCTTCTCCTCTTCCTAAATCTCCACCTCGATTTCCTCCCTAAACCCGATGTTATCTTCTTCCAAGCATGTTTCGTCGCAGAAAAAAGAGACATCTTGTACCTTAGAATTTTTCTTCTCTAGATATTCTTCCTCAAATTATTTAACTTCGTAGCACTCTATTTTTGAAGCCTCGATGCTGCCCTACTATGATGTACTTACGCCTCCATTGCTATTCCGACGTGAATAATACTTCCTCTTCCTGGAAGTGTCCAATTTGCCTTCACTTCCTTCTTATTTTTCCTCTCCCTCTTCGCTTGGACTACTTTCATAGGTGGGAGCAATGCTTCTCTTAGCCTTGGAAAGGTGGAGTCTATAAAATCCACTTCAACTCCCCCTTGCATCTTAGGGTGCAACTATACGAACATTTGGTGGATGAAGCCCTTGATAGTGAAATTGATCTGCGGCTGCAAATCCAGGAAGTCTTGTTCCAAGACATCGACATACGTTGGCCTCACATCGTACTTGTAGGTCATGTGAAGGGTGTGAACATTAGAGTCCACTTCATATATTTCATAGTGAATGCAAATGGAATTTTACACCATTTCCCCATTGGCAATCTTAAATTTTTTCAAGCTTAAGTGTTGAATAACTGCAAACTTCACTTTTTCCCCTACAATTTCTAGCAACTTGGGTAGAATAAGCCACTCATTCTTAAAGGCCTTGCGTAGTCTCTCATGCCATTTGTTCATCTGGGTATTGTATGCATTCTTAATGGAGCCATCAAATGTGAACTACAAAAATTACACCACAGGAGATGAGTGCGCTGGTGGGTAAACCCATATGTTCCCATCTGGTCCATTGGGGATGCCAATTTCCCAAAATATGATTAATAGTAGGATGGAACCCCACATGATATTTTTTCTATCTTTTTTTTTTGCCTATGCTTCCTCAATGATACTATTTACAATGAATTGTGTGAAGTTATAGTGCACTCATTTAGATACTATGTACACGTAATGTATATGTATCTTCTATTTAAATCCATCCACAGCTGTTTTGATATGCCTAATTTACGGTGATAAGTTGGGAAATGATTTTTAATGTGAGGTCATCCAGATATGTAATGAATTGATCCCTTCCCCCCTTCTCATAATTCAACTACTTTTCCAATTCTTTAATTTTCGTGTGGCACATAGGTCGAGTGCCATATCCTCACCAGTGTTTCATAGGCCTATCACTCTCCTTATCAACTGGCCCGTAATTCTCATTCTTCTCCCCACAAAATATAAAAATCATCGTGTACCCACGACATTAACCATTGGAAGAGAGGGGTGGGTTTAGCAAAGAAGGGCAGCTCCCATAGCTGCAAAACTCTAGTTTTATGCAACTCCTATTGCACCAAGTCGTCAACCTTAGGAATTCTGAGCTCGTCTAACCCTAGGATGTATTTAACCAGGTCCACCTGAATCTCCTTTTCATGTTCTTATGTTCTGTGGTTGAACTCGCTAATTTTGCACCTATATAGCTTCGAACTCCACTTCTCTACTTTGATCACACCCTGGGTACTGCATTTTTGAGTATATCTCTACGAGTTCCTCCTTCTCCACCACCAATCTCTTAGTTCATGCCTTTCTTGGTGCCATTTTCATTCCTTCACTTCATTCCCTAGGTGTTCAACTTCTCATTACCAACTCTCGACCTCGATAGCTTCACTCTTACACAATCCCCTGCAACCTCACTATCTACTCCATTTGCTAGTTCATGCAAGGTCTCATCACGTTCTACAAAATTCCTTTGGTTCATAAAAATACTTCACTACTTTATCACACCTTTATTGCACTTCAATCACTCAGGAGCACAAAAATTTCAAAGAAAAGGTAGTTAAAATGAATACCCTTACCCCCTATTTATACTTTTTGGGTTTTAATTACTTTTTAACAAAGTAATTTTTCCACTTAAATAAACTTCCACAACTCCGACTTCGCATGTGCATAGTTGTAACCTTATGGTGTGCTAACACTACTTTATTGCCAAAGACCTCCTCTCGCATGTGTCATTATGTTAAAGTACTCTACGCTATCCACTAAGTAATTTCCCGTGCCACCGCACTTCTACCTCAAGTTACACCGCACGAATTATTTTCTCCCCTGTGTGGTCTTCAATCATCTCAACCTTCCTCAGAACACCTCTCATACAACACAAACCATATTTCTACCTTTGTGCCAATATCCTAGAAGGAGTATCTAATCATCCAACCTCCCTTAGAAATGTGCCAACCCTTTTCCCCATTATAATTCAATCCACCCCATGCTAAATGTATGTGTGGTCCTCTGCGCACTGGAATCACTTAAAATGTAATTAGCTACTGGTGCACCAACGTGCGCAACACAACATAGGACTAAAAATACAAAGCATAGCAATGATGAAAGGAAACACATATAAAGGAAAATGCATTAAAGGAAAACCTAAGCTAAATGGAAACACTACCTTATTACAAACACCAAGAAGACTTATTTATAGTAGGGCTTTAACTTTGCTCCACGTTAAAGAAACCAGGAAACCATGTGCCATCTAAAGCTTCTAACTAGAAAGTTCCTAAGTCAAGTATATAGTGTATCAATGCATTAGTAACAAACAAACAAGTACAAAAGAGGTAAACAAATCTACCAAAAACACACTAAACAATTTAACAACGCAACAATATGCAATTAAGAATGAACTCAAGAAATGCTCAATAACAAATTAAATTGACACTCAATCTAAACAAGTGAATGAACCTTAATAAATGCATACAACAGAGGATGAAAAAACACCAATTTTGTACAAACAAAATGAATGAACACAAGCAAGAAAAGACTAATCTAAAACACACTATACAAACGATCAAGTGAGAAAACTATACAAACAAAGTTTAAGCAAACAAACAAAATAAGAAACAAAGCAAACAAACAAAGTAAGCAAATTACCCCCATGTTTTTGATGCAATTTTGTGTTGTTTTTGGGCATTTTTGTGAAATAATGTTCTATTGTTTATGTATTTTTGGTTTTCTAATGTTTTGGGTTTTGAATCCTATTCGAATGTTTTTGTGTTTTCGAACATATTTGAATGTTTTTGTGTTTTTCAGAACATATTTGAATGTTTTTGTGTTTTCTGAACATATTTGAATGTTTTTTTGTTTTCAAACATATTTAAATGTTTTTGTGTTTTCTAAACATATTTGAATGTTTGTGTTTTTTGAACATATTTGATTGTTTTTGTGTTTTCCAAAGTTTTCTGAAGCTAAGTATAGGAAACCAAGAAATGTGGATGCCCCCAATGTTAGATGGGAATATACAAGGGCATGTGCCATGTGTTATAAACAAGAAGGTGAAATTGTGAAGGTGCCCCAATGTTAGATGGGGAATATACAAAGGCAATCCTTTCACAAAAAAGCAAGAGGAGAACCATCCAGGATCAAGGCGTTGATAGGATAGGCTCACAAAGAATCTCAGATGCAAGTGCGGAACTAGCCCTAAGCTAAGTAAAAGTACCCCTAGATGTAAGATGCTTGTGAACAACGAATCCTCCTTAGGCGTCAAAATCGGTTTTCACCCAGGACCTATCCAAAGTGCCACAATTGCGTGGTTTTCACTTTAGGATGACTTGTTCTCTCTTTTTCTTTTTTCCTTTTTTGTTTTTTTTTTGTGTTTTTATGATTTTTCACTTTTTGGGTATTTTCTAATTTTAGCGCCATGTTCAAGCATAGAACCACTTGAGGTGAATGGAATTCATGGGTTCACGGAGCTCATCTCCATCTGAATGAGCAAGTTTGTATGCTTCTAACCCAAATTTAACCACAATGACATAGGGTCCTAACCAGTGAGGTTCAAACTTGCCTTTCTTCTCTCTTTTTGCTCTTGTGTTGAATTGGTTCTCCTTCATTACCAAATCTCTGACCTCAAACTGACGAGGTATTATCCTTTTGTTGTAGCTCTAAGACACTCTATTCTAATACACTTTGAGATGGTTGAGTGCGAGGATGCACCTTTCATCAAGTAACTCCACCTCCACCCGGCTAGCCACTCTGTAATCCTAATCTTTATCTAGATAATCCCTAAGAGATATTCTTAGGGAGGGAAGCTCTATTTCCAATGGGATGATGGATTCAGTTCCAAATACTAGTGAATAAGGTGTTGCACTAGTAGGGGTGCAAATGGAGGTCCTATAAGCCCAAAGGGTAGGGTGAATTTGTAAATGCCAATTGTGACCTATTTTACTCACCATCTTCTCCATGATTTGAACAAGTGTTTTATTAGTGGCTTCTGCCTACCCATTACCTTGGGGATAATATGGCATGGACCACTTTAGTCTTATTGAAAGTGATGACAAAGATCTTTTAACATTTTATTTTGAAGGATTTTCCATTATCGAAGAATAATAGCAACGGGAATACCATCTTTGGAAAATAAGGTGATTCATGATGAACTTTGATATCTAAGCACTTGTAACATATGTCAACTGGAACAACCTCCACCCACTTGGTGAAGTATTTTTGGCCGTGATGATGTGAGTATGACCATCAGATGAGGTAGGGGTGAGCTTCCCTATTAATTATAAGCCCCATTTAGAGAATGGTCATGGCGTTATGATTAGTTATAAAGGTTGTGATGGTGCATGAATGAAATTCCCATACTTCTGACATAAGACACACTTCCTTACATAGTTGTAGCAATCTGTTTCCATAGTAGGCTAGTAATAGCCTACTCTTAACAACTTCTTGGCTAATACCATTCCGTTTGTATGGGCTCCGCATACTCCTTCATGTACCTCCTTGATTGCTTGTACTGAATCGTTACATCTAAACAATGCAACATATTCCCATCATAGCCATGATGATAAAGCATGCCTCCTAGGAGGGTGTAATGAGCTATTTGGCGAGATAAGGCTTTGTTTTTCAAAATAGGTAATGTTGTGAGGAAAGGTACCACTTTGGAGGTAGTTAAAAATATGGGCATACCATGGGGAGTGGGGACCAAAAAATTCACATGCCAGGCAATAATCCAAAGCATGTCGTATGCAGGATGACATATATTTTCAACAAAAAATGGCCTATCATTGTTTTCTGGTGGAATCCACAACATAGAACCCACTGTTGCCATTGCATCTACAAATTGGTTTTGTGCCCTTGGAATTTGTTCAAAGTGATGTGCACAAAAAAATTCTTTCAGATTTTCCACCAACTTTTTATATGGGATGATTTTTTCATCCTTGACCTTGTACTCATCATTGAATTGCTTGATAATCAGTTGTGAGTTGCAAACGACCTTAAGGTGGTGGATATTCCACTTTATAACCAATTTCATTCCAATTATGAACGTCTCACATTCTGAAATTTTGTTTGTGCAAGGAAAGCCAAGACAGAAAGCTTGCAGTATGGGGTCTCTTGAAGGAGTGATTAGCACTACACCTACCCCCAAACCATGGAAAGTAAACGATCCATAAAAATGTACTTGCCATATAATAGATTCTTCAATATACATCAATGATGTGTCGGGTAGATCCAGACTCATAGGCTCTATTCTAGGTAAGGGTGCTTCTACCAATTGGTTGGTGAGCACCTATCCTTTGAATGAATTTTCGTGTACATACTCTATGTAAAATTCTTGAGTAGGATGATCCAATTAGCCATCCTACCAAGAAGGGTGGGTTTGAAAATAGGAATTTGAGCGGTCACCTTAGATATAATCTTGGTTTTGTTATTCAATAGGTAATGGAGAATTCCTTGAAAAAGTAAAAACTATAGCCAAACAAGATTTTTCAATTTGGGGATAGTTGCTCATATGAAATTAGGGTATGATTTGAGATAGTACACTAATTTTTCCTTTTGGATTAGGTTGTTGATCGGGATCATTTATTAAATTTCCTAAACATCTCTAAATGGTTTCAGTATAGAAGATCATCTCGAGAGCTTTCCAACGACTATGAGAACGCGACAAACGGACATCGGGAGCTCTAGATATGTTCGGTCAAAGTTTGGTCAACGGGAAAGTCAATTATGGTCAACTGGTCAATATTTGGACCGAATCGCACTGTGACACGTGGCTTGCCAACACTTGTCGAATTCGCTCGATTTTCCTATCGGGAGACGACAAGTGGACTACATGATTATTTCTATTCCACCATTGTATGGGTCGAAATAATATTATATTGGTAAGTTCATGTTCCAAATGGCGCCATATATACAAAAGCCACATGTATATATTAATGTTAAAACATTAGTATTAAAACATGCATATGTTTTGAGCACGTGGGTGCTATTGTTTGCAGCGGTGGGTAAGGGGGCCCATGCGTGGACTGTCCCACGTAAGGATGGAGTAGGTAAGATAAACCTTACCCAAATAATAAGGCGGTCAAATGTGGGTTGAATCCCCACTTTGAAGCATATAAGCCGCCCTCTTCTCTCCTTAGCCGCTTCACATGGCCGCTCCACATGGGATTTTATCCCTTAACACATGTAGCCGTGCCAAAATATGTGGGGATTTTTATCCTATTTAAATATATATCCGCCCACATAGGGATTTAATCCCATTTATTATGTACGGGTAAGGCTAGGCTAATATTAGCCTAAGGATAATATATAATGCATATTTGTTGGGCCCTAATTTTGTATAAATAGGGAACCCATTCTATTGTAAAAACACACATTACATGAAAACTTGGAGAGAAGCTCATTCCTAGAGCGCTGGAGGTGAAGTCCGAGCCAAGAGGAGAATGAGAAATTGTTGTGTGAAGACCTAAATTATTTAGGCATTGTATATTTTTATTGTTATTGACCTATTATTTGTTAGGCAATAATAAATGAAATATTTGTGGCTAGGAGTTATTCAAACTACCTAGTTGGCCCATAGCGCCACACCAAGTACTTGTAAATCCTGGATTGTCGACCGGAGTGCTAGCTTCGCATTGTTTGCGTCGGGAAGGCCGATCACAGCCGAAGGAGATTGTGCATCAAGAAGGTGGAAGTCGGGTGCTATTTTTCACCCTTGTCATCCGAAGGTTTGGTGTACTGGTAGGCAAGTAAAATTCCATTAGGTTTTCTTGTGAAAGTACTATTGTAACTTACAAGTTTTGACTAGTGGAACGGTTCGATCATGAACCCGGAGACGTAGGCAATTGCCGAACTCCGTAATCAATCTGTGTGCAATTGTCGTTATTGTCTTGCATTATTTTTAAATTGATTACTTAAAAGGAGTAAATTATCGGAAAATAATTAAAGCCTATAAGGGTCCGAGATCAGGTCGTAATAATCTGATTATTTTCGGATCATGTTTGGTATCAGAGCTGGTTTAGCTCCATAGTTGTTTTTCAGTAAATCTGATTAACAAAGTGATTGCTTCAAGATTGGTGCAGTTGGTTCATTTTGTGTGAACAGGGTACAAGTGCACTATGGGCAAGATGTCTAAATAGGCGAAGCTCGATGAGATTGAAGCGTATAATCACCAGATCCAGGAAGAGAATTCTCTCCTGCGATCAATGTATTCCTCCTTAGAAGAGGAGAATGCTTGTTTGAAATTGGAACTGCAAACCAAGGATGAGCTCTTGGCAAGGTTGCAATGTGGTGATCAGAGGAAGGAAATACCTTCAACTTCAGATGCAGAGGCCATGGCAGATGATTGCACTGTAAGTTGTTCACCACGGGAATCTTCTTCTTCCTCCCATTCGGTTTTGGATTCAGGTAATAAAGTCTTTGGTTTGTTTGAAAAGCATACTAGAGGCATTGGATCCAAGTTACTAGATAAAATGGGATTTGATGGAAGAGGCCTTGGTAAAAATGGCCAAGGTATTACTAACCCAATACAGGTCGAGGATCGTCCTCGTTTTGCAGGTTTGGGTTATCCTAGTGTGGGAATGGAAATTGGAGAATGCTCCAAGAACGCTGACGGGAGACAAGCTTCCGAAAGCAAAGTGATTACCCCACTAGTCCTGCAAGAAGATTCTGAGCAGGAAAGTTGTGCTTCGTCGTCACAGGCAAGATGTGGTAAGAGAAATCAACAAAGAGATAATGAGATTCCACTCTCCGCTTTCTTACCATAATCATAAGCACGGTGAAAATTCCGATCCATTTTTTCAGCTTAAGAAGTATGGTTATGATTTTTTAATATGTGGAATTCTTTTCCATGTACTTTTTGTGGATTGCATAATCATTCAATGGGCAGTGATCTTTGGAAGAGAAGGACACTGATGAAGAAGTTGATGCCGTTCGTCAGGAACACGGCAAATCAGAAAGACCAATCTCGTCATGTAGAGTCGAGAAATGGCAAAAAGAGTTCCTCATCCCAGAAGAAGGAGATTAAGAGGAATTTTTGTGCTCATTGCCAGAGGAATGGGCATCGGGTGGAAAATTTTGGAAACTGCATCCATCTCGCCATCAGAGTAATGGCAAGCCAAAGATGGAATGGAGGCCTATTGCAGCGAGGAAGTTTCTACTCCACCACTAGTTGACAATTCAACCCTGTGACCTGTAATCCCGAAAGTGAAAGTCCTTTAAAATGGGTAAGTCAACAATTTTTCAATTATATATTGCATAATTCAGATTGAGGAATCGTATGCGTATTATGTTTAGAGATCAAATTTCGTGAGGAAATCGAGAGAAAGGTTTACAATACTCAAGTGGATTTTCTTTTAGAAAATTTGATTAATGCTCCTAACATATCTCCTAATCTATAGCGTGTGAGTACATATAAATTGAGATTGATCTGCTTGGATACAGGAGTTGACTCATATAAAGCTTGGAGATTGAGGCATTGTGGACCTGCATGTGACAGAATGGTAGCTGAATCACCATTGGCATTGACGTCGGGTTGGAACTTCATTCGTGCAATGTAGAGGCATGCGACCGCGTGCGAGAATGGTAACTCGATATTAGTATGTCAACAAGAAGAGCTCTCAAAGTATCAGCTCGGAACGTCATTCGGTGTCAAGGCATTGTGACCACACATACGAATGGTAGCTGATCAACAGACTTAGCATCATACATCGGAGGCTCGAAGTCTTGAAAAAGGCTTAGCATCATGTATCGGAGGCGTTGAGGTCTACAGAGACTTAGCATCATACATCGGAGGCTCGAAGTCTTGAAAAAGGCTTAGCATCATGTATCGGAGGCGTTGAGGTCTACAGAGACTTAGCATCATACATCGGAGGCTCGAAGTCTTGAAAAGGCTTAGCATCATGTATCGGAGGCGTTGAGGTCTGTAACAGACTTAGCATCGTGCATCGAGGCGTTGAGGTCTCAGTAAAGGAACAAGGCATTGTCCATCATTGACATCGAATCAATCATAGCTCTACGTAACATGGAGTTCCTTCAAACTAGTTCGGATTCTATGGAATCAACTCGGAGCCAGGAGCTATGTTATAGAGTAAAAGAAGATCCTTGTTGTCAGATATCAAGAAGCTTAGCACCGCACAAAAGGAGCGTTGAGGTTTCATTCAGAAACTTAGCACCATAAAGCGGAGGCGTGGAGGTCTTCTTCGAGATATCAGAGTGGCGTAAGCGGAAGCATCATGGACCCATAACCCACAGGTCCCAAGATCGGAGCAGAGTTGTCAAAGTGAGAAGGTTGGAGGAGAAGACCCAAGGGTCTACTACAGCAGCACTTCCGAGGAGGCAGCAGATTTTTCCAGATTCAGGACAGTATGGAAGCTTTTTGGGACAAAAAGCTTTTCTCAGTGGGGAGGTGTGATCAAGGGATCATTTCTGAAAGTTCCCTAAACATCTCTAAATGGTGTCAGTGCAGAAGATCATCTCGAGAGCTTTCCAATGACTGTGAGAACGTGACAAACGGACATCGGGAGCTCTAGATATGTTCGGTCAACGGAAAGTCAATTATGGTCAACTAGTCAATATTTGGACCGAATCGCACTGTGACACGTGGCTTGCCAACACTCTTCGAATTCGCTCGATTTGCCTATCGGGAGATGACAAGTGGACTACATGATTATTTCTATTCCACCATTGTATGGGTCGAAATAATATTATATTGGTAAGTTCATGTTCCAAATGGCGCCATATATACAAAAGCCACATGTATATATTAATGTTAAAACATTAGTATTAAAACATGCATATGTTTTGAGCACGTGGGTGGCGCAAAGCGGTGGTAAGGGGGCCCATGCGTGGACTGTCCCACGTAAAGGATGGAGTAGGTAAGATAAACCTTACCCAAATAATAAAGGCGGTCAAATGTGGGTTGAATCCCCACTTTAGCATATAAACCGCCCTCTTCTCTCCTTAGCCGCTTCACATGGCCGCTCCACATGGGATTGTTATCCCTTAACACATGCAGCCGCGCCAAAATATGTGGGGATTTTTATCCTATTTAAATATGTATATCCGCCCACATAGGGATTTAATCCCATTTGTTATGTACGGGTAAGGCTAGGCTAATATTAGCCTAAGGATAATATGCAATGCATATTTGTTGGGCCCTAATTTTGTATAAATAGGGAACCCTTTCATTGTAAAAACACACATTACACGAAAACTTGAGAGAAGCTCATTCTAGAGCGGCGGAGGCGAAGTCCTGAGCCAAGAGGAGAATGAGAAATTGTTGTGTGAAGACCTAAATTATTTAGGCATTGTATATTTTTATTGTTATTGACCTATTATTTGTTAGGAAATAATAAATGAAATATTTGTGGCTAGGAGTTATTCAAACTACCTAGTTGGCCCATAGCGCCACACCAAGTACTTGTAAATCTGGATTGTCGACGGAGTGCTAGCTTCGCATTGTTTGCGTCGGGAAGGCCGATCACATGCTACCAAGGAGATTGTGCATCAAGAAGGTGGAAGTCGGGTGCTATTTCTCACCCTTGTCATCCGAAGGTTTGGTGTCCTGATAGGCAAGTAAAATTCCATTAGGTTTTCTTGTGAAAGTACTATTGTAACTTACAAGTTTTGACTAGTGGAACGGTTCGATCATGAACCCGGAGACGTAGGCAATTCGGCGAACTCCGTAATCAATCATCGTGTGCAATTGTCGTTATTGTCTTGCATAATTTTTAAATTGATTACTTAAAAGGAGTAAATTATCGGAAAATAATTAAAACCTATAAGGGTCCGAGATCAGTCATAATAATCGATTATTTTCGGATCGATTGTCTTGAAAGCAAAGCGCCAATATAAAATTGAGTTGGGCAGATATATATAGAAAAAGAGGTTCTTCACCGGGGTTGGAGGCATGAGGATTGACGGATTTACCAAGTATTGTTTGATCAAGGCAAAGGCTTCCTACTACTCTAATATCCAAACGAAGTCAACATCTTTCTTAAGTAGATGGGTGAAGGAATGACATTTATCGAAAATTTGTGAGATAAAGCGTGCAAATTGCTTGTATTTTCCCTTGCGAGTTCAGTGTTTGCTATTTGATTTTCTTTAGAGGAGGCATTTCGAGTAATAGTAGTTACTTTTATTGAAGGGTCTACCTCAATCCCTCTTCTTGATAGAATAAATCCCAATTGTTTGGTGAAAATAATCGAAGATACACTTCTTTAGATTTAGTTTGACCTTATATTCTTGAGAGCGTTCAAAGATATGCCGCAAAACTTCAATTTGATCTTATGGTATTTTATTTTTCCTAGGATATCTTCTACATAGTCCTCCATGGTATCATGAAGCATATCATGGAATATCACTTTCATCATCACCATTTGATAAGTTGCACCAGAATTTTTAGGCCAAAGGGCATTACCGATAAAGAATGTTCCCTAAGGGTTGGAAAGGTCATCTTACACTAATATTCTCTCTGTTATATTTATTTGTTTGTAGCCTGAAAATCCATCCATAAGAGATAGCATCTCATAGCCCATAGTTGAATCAACAATCATGTCGATATTGGGAAAGGGAAATCATCTTTTGGATATGCCTTATTGATGTCTTGAAATTCGTGCATGCAAATTTTGATTCCAACGGGTTTTTCAGATCGAAACTATGTTTTATATCCAATCGAGTAGAAAATGGGTCTCGATAAACCTTGCTTGCTAATAAGCTCTCTAACTCCTATTTAAACAAAAGGGCCACCCATGGATGCATTTTTCTTAGCTTATGTTTAATGAGCTTTGCGTCAACATGCATAACTAGGTTATATAATACCAAATTTGGATCTAAGCCCAACATATATTTATAATACCATGTGAATATATCCAAAAATTCTCTAAGAAATAAGGTGAATGTCTTTTCTCTTATGCTGAAAGTGAAGCTCCCAGACTTGACTATCTTTGGGTTTTCTTCTGTTCCAATATTCACATCAATAGTTTCCTCTACGAGAATTTTTGACATATCCTCCATACACGTAGGATCGGGAGGAAGGTTGAGATCTTCTTCCAAGGGCATCTCTATGATATTTTCACCCTCAGCATGGTCACTTATTTTGTCCATTGATTTTTTTACTTATTGGTCAGCCAACGCCTCAAAGAGGTTTTCACTGTGTGACTTGGACTTACATTTTTTCCAAGGATTTTCTTTGGAAATTTTCCCTCACTTTTTATTAAATTTTTCTGACCACAAAGCTCAGCTTCCTCACCAAAGTATGCATAGGTATCTAGGTCAATGAAGAAACCTTTCTTATGATCTCCGATAGGAATGGTATCACGTATGCCCATAAATTCTGCAATAGCCTCATCATTCTCAAAGAGATCCAATGGCACATGATGTTGTTAGTCCCAATCGACAAGGGTAGGGTATACAAGGTCAACTTTAGGATCGGTGGGGGTTATGGTAAAGACAACGATATCTATGAAAAGGTTCGTGGAGGCAAGATCCTTATATTGGCTACAATGGGAATCTGTGTCACTATCCGAATAAGCAGAGCTATCCTCATGTTCGAGTAGGTAACATCTTGATCCATGGGGTGTGACCCATATGGCCGAATACCAATACCATAGCACTCCATTTTGAAATGGGGAAGTGGGACCGGTTCCCTTGCTCCTTGTTCAAATTTCCACATCCGAGCCCTTTGTAGCCCATGGAATACATCATTCTACTAGATTTGGTATATTCGAGGTTTTATAGTAGGTAGGCTTAGTATCCTCGGGGACCCAAGTTATAGGTGGGTCTAACAATTTTTCTTCTGTAAGTAGTCCACCAGGTAAGAATTTCCCAATAGTTCATTCATCTCTAGGATTTTGAAGTGATATTTGGGTCGGCCTCTTATTTTATGTGACATGAGATAGGTTTGAAACTAGGAGATCCTATTGCACATTGTATTCTCACAACCATATTCAAGAATTTTCATCTCCCATGAATCAAAGGGAGAGGTAGATGTAGAAGCCTCACAAGCACAAGAACTTAAGGAATCTAAATCTACCCATGATTCAAGAGCTTATAACTAAAGGGGAACAACAATATCAACATAGGGACATGTATACGTACCCCTACGCGTAAATTTTTTGAGAGCTCTATAGTGAGAAAAGGGTTCTAGATCTCCTTGAATGATAACAATATGTCCCTCATGTTTCAATTTAATACATTAATGAAATGTTGATGGTATGGCCTACATGGCATGGATCCATGGGTGGACAAGAAGCATATTATAAGGAAGTTCCAAATCTAAGACATGAAACTTTGTGTGGTGGCAAGTAGGCCCTACTTCCATCGACAGTGTTATTGTTCTAGTTAACTCCTGCTCCATGTTGTTGTAAGTAGTTATGGTAATAATGTGGGACTCTAGATCTTCCTGTGTGTCCCAACTATTTGATTAGTTTCAATGTGCATATGTTCAATCCTAACCCGTTATCCACAAGCACCCTCTTTATCTTTCGGTGAGTAACAAATAATTCTATATAAAGAGGAAGGTTATGTGTATGATCTTTGTTAGGAATTTCTTGTGGTTAAATGAGATGTGTTCACTTGGTGCAATATTTTCCACCGCAGCTTGTAAGCATGAAGGATCTACTTCGGTTGACACTCCTGACCCCTAGAAATTTTTTTATAGGATGTCTTTATGTACGTTTGATATCTTAAGAATATCTAAGATTGAAATCTTAATGATGTCTTCTCAAGTTTCTCGAGGATATTGTATCTTGACACCATCCCGAGGGTAGATAGAGAAGGTTACGAGATTGTGAGATGAGCGTGCCTTATTACCACAACGTAATCTTTTCCCTTGATCCTAATGGTATTCACATGCTCATCGAAGAGCGAACACATCCAATGAGTGAGTCGTAATGATTGTTGTCACTTTTGGTATATAGATAGTTTACGGATTTGTAGCTTTGGGATGACTCTCCTTGATATAAATTCTTCTCACTTGGTTTATCATGTTTCGGGAATGGTTCTTTGAATATTCCCATCTTTTGATTGGGCATTTGATTTGATTTTGGTGAATCGACTTCTATTTCCCCACTATCGATGAGATCTTGGATATAGTGGCGAAGTCTTAAGCACTTGTCCGTCTCTATGTATCCTAACAAGGTGGAATTAGCAATACTCATGTTCCTTATACCATGAAGTTTTAGGAGCATTGTCATCAAAGGGTTGTGTTGTAGGGTATGTCACCATGTGGACTGCATCTAGTTGTTTCAAGATCATGGACAATGAATCCGTAAGTGGAGTGAATGTTCTATGTTTGGCTAGTGGTTGGATTGGCCCTTTGGTCATTTTAAAAATTTGACCAACTTGAATACTTGTATATATTTGGAATCCGTGATTCCATCTCCTACCACATTCTTTTTTTTGTTAAATATCTTTGGCTTGTCTGTCTGGTTTGTTAGATTGATTATCCTTGGAAGATGATTTGATTGTTCCTTTTGCAATGAGGGCCTTTTCTATCTGTATGCCCTTCTCGATGACCTCTTCAAAGCTATGAACACATTACATTTGTAAATCAAAATTGATGTTTGGGTTTAGATTAGGTACAAATATGATTATAATTTTCTTTTCAAGGAATGAGCAAGAGAAGAGGCTAGCTAGCCCCTAACATTTTTGTATAAAACTCGTAAAGGTTTCATTTGGACGTTGTTTAGTGTTACATAAGTCTGTCATGGTTATGTCACTTTCCATATTATATGAGAAATTTTGCACAAACCTCTCTACTAGTTTAGGCCATGTGAAGATAGACCCACGAGGTAAGCGAGTAAACCATTCTAAGGCTTGTCCTCCTAGAATTTTTGGGAAGATTTGTATGAGGTAATTATCGTTGTATGCCATGTCTTGGCATGTCATGTAAAAATCTTTCACATGATCTCGTGGATCACCTTTCCCTCTATACTTGTCAAATTTTGGCATGTCAAATTTCTTAGGAAAGGGTTGAAGCATCATAGCCTTATCAAATGGATGAGGGCATAGCTCTTCATATTGATATATTTTGCTATGTCCCCATTATATTCTTGAAGGCTTGTGAGTGTTTCTTTCATATATTGTAGTTCTTGTGAAAGAAGTTGATCTTTAGTGGGGGAAGGTGACATATACACATGACTATTTTTGATGTTTCACCTTCTTGGTTTTCTATGTGAAGTTCACTATTTTTGACCTTAGGTTTCTCCCGATGTACATTTTGTTTGTTTCCTTTTGTACATGAGATGTTAGTAAAGCTAATTGTCGACTAAGGTTTTGAATTTGTTGTGGTATAGTGAATTCTTCCTCATGATGTTCTTCTTCATCTTCATTGAATGGGGGTTGTTCCACGTTTTCATGTTCTATTCTTACTCTACATGGTACCTTGATGAATGGTATTTTATAACCCACCATGTTTTTGTTTCTGCATTTGATGTGGAAGCATGTCCATGTGTTAAGATGTCATCCATGTTAATGAGAGGTGGTTCTTCCTCATTAGCCTTGTTTGTGGGTGGAATAGTTTCATGTTCTATTGGCATTCTAGAACCTAATTCCACTACTCTCGTAATCACCCTATCTTTTTTCTGAAAAGGAATTCATCTAATAGGGTGGGGTCAAAATCAAACTACGCATGTGGTGACCCTAACTCATCACCACTATGATCTACCATCTCTTCCACTTCTTTCTTTGTGGAGAATAGAGGCCCTAGATCATGACCAATAAAGGGATTTGACCCTTGTTTGTTTGATGTTTCCCATGCTTGTTTTGTTTCAATTACTTGTCTTTTAGCTCCTAGTCTCGTTTTGGGGGCCATGATGGGTGAGAATTTCACTAAGGTGTTTTGAATTTGTTCAAAAGGTATTGATCAAACCTAAGTGAAAATATACAAATGTCAAAGAATGTCAATAGTTCAAATAATGATGAATGTCAAAGGATCAATGGTTCAAAGTGATTATTCTAAATGAATAAGTTGAACAAGAAACAATCACACAATGTTTATTCCAAGCCAATTAATCAAATGAGGTACTTCCTATGTTTGTTTTCAAATGGTAGTTTGAAACTTAAGATGATAAAAAAATTCACCACTTATGTCAAGTTAAAATAAATGAACAAGACATAAATAATAACAAAAAGTTGATATGATCCCCAAACAAAGTATACTAAAAGTGAGCTTGAATCCAATCAAGACCTATATCTCAAAAAGTGGAAGTTATGAGTATGAATGACACAACAATACCACTAAGATATGTTAACCAAAATTTATGGAAAAGTAAGGTATTAATATCAAAATAATATTGATACGATGTGCACAAAGGTAACAACAACACCTTTTGAAATTGAGGTAATGTTTGAAACAAACTAATGCTAGAGTATACCAAGGAATTGTTAAGGTGTGTGTAGCATAACGTTACAATCTAGACACTTAGGCCAAGTTTGCAAGAAACAAGATGTAAGTATCAAAATTGTGATGATATGATACAAAGCAACGAATGTAATTCAAAGGAGAGTCTAGTGAAGAAACAAGCCTAACTATGATGATGATATTGACATGGGTATCAAGATAAAAATGGCTGCCAATGATATGAGAATGTACCCACACACTTTAGATGTTTAACAACCTAGTCGTAAACATGGATAAGCGTAAATGGGCATAAAAGTGACGACATAATCAATTAGAGATACACGTGTGTTCACTCTTATTTTGATCAACAAAGTGTCAAAAGAAAGTGAAGGAAGTAGTACAAGTGAGGATGAAAAATTTTGGTCTCACTTTGGTAGAGTTTCGCCTCGCCTTAGGGCGAGTGAAAACTAAGAAAAATTAATGCTTCACATGTTTTGTGATGAATGATGGCTCTTTACAACAACAATTTGGTCAAGTTGGCTCCAAATACTGAATGGATTTCCTAGGTGGTTCACTCAACTAGGTGTCACAAGTTATCTAGATGCGAGCTCAATTTACCAAGAAAGTCACACTGACTAGTCTTGGGTTATCTCAACTTTACTTTACCCCCTTCAAGTACAAAGTGAGAAATTAATGCATTCATCATGTACTCTCAATGGGGTCACGATATAGATAACTTTGACACTAAATCTCACAAAGGTAAAACTAGTCAAGTAGGTGTGCGGAGAACTTCCTATTTTATCCACAAGGTTCCCTCTTGTGTGGACTACTTTAGGGTTCTTAGGACCACCCCCATTTTTATAGCTTAAGGCTTATGCCAAAGGGGTTATGTCCTAGTTAATGATATGGTGTACCCTTATCCGAACCTAAAAATATAATGTTATGAACGTGGTGTGTTTTTTAATCTTTTATGCTTAATGTGGTTTAGTTGTACACCATTTGGCACCTGCAACAAATTGCACTAGTATTTGTTTTCAATCTCGATTATTTGGCAAGTGTATTTAAGTCCTGCATTCAAAGTTTAGTAGTTCTCCAAGAAAATCACATTATTTGAAATAAGATTAAAAGTTTCTTTTAATTCTCAAGATTATCAAGGATGTAAGAGAAGAGAATACACATGATAAATAATCCAACTAAAAAGTAAAGGAAATATTTGCAATTAATGAATCATACAAAATCTTGATAAATGTTCATTCCCTTAAGCTAAAAATGAAAGATGAAGTTTCCAATCAACCAAATGTTAGAAAATGAAGACTAAAGTTGCTTTTGATTCTCAAGATCATCCTAAGGTGTAAGAGAAGATCATACACAAACTTTAGCCCAACTAGATAGAAATGGAAAACTTCAAATCAAAGGACCATAAAAAAACTTTGTAAAAGGTTCATTCCCTTAAGCAAAATGAATAATCAAATTTTCAAGTTAATCCAAATGTTAAAAAGATAGAGATCAAAGTTATTTTTTATTCTCAAGATCACCAAAAGGTGCAAGATAATATCATACACAATCTTTGGTCTAAATCAAGTAAAGCATGGAAATACAACATTCATCAAAACATTAGACATGTTAGAAAATGACCAGTTTTACAATAAAGGAAAAGCCTGCAATTTCTGTAAGTATAAATCCAGAATTTATGTTTTCATTTCATATTTCACTTCAATACCTTTCTTTCCAACAAAAAAAATGGAGTCATTTTGAGTTCGGGAGAAAATTTATGGCCTCCGGAAGATGGGTTATGCATATGCTCTTATGCTCACGGGTATGCACTTAACATGTACTCAAAAAATGTCAAAAAAACATCCCTTAATCTACAAAAAGGTCAATTTTTTCCAACCAAGATTCAATTTTGACAACAACCCATCACATTAATATATGAATAGAAGACTCAATGCTATCAAACATTAACATTCACGATCAAAAACTTAACATTTTCAAGAAATTGAAAAAACTAGCATGTAGAATGTTGAAAAAGTAAGCTCTAAAAATGAAAACATGGAGAAATATTGAAATTTTCTCACCAAGATTCAATTTTGACAGCAACCCACCACATTAATATATAAATAGAAGACTCAACACTATCAAATACTAGCTTACATGCTCAATAATATAAGATTTTCAAGAAATTGACAAAACTTGCATGTAGAATGTTGAAAAAAGTAAGTTCTAAAAATGAAAACATGGAGAAATCTTGAAATTTTCTCATCAAGATCCAATTTTGATAGAAATTCACCTCCTTTATACCTACAAGAAATACTCAACACGTGCAAAACTCAAAAAAACAAGTTATGTCAATATATGGAAAAAGAGGGTTAGTAACCAAAATTGAAACTTAACTACAAAAACTTGAAACTAAGTGCAAATGACAATGGAGTAAGTCCCACCAAGGCATGTCATATGTATCAATGCATTAGTTAAATAAACAATTGAAAATAACACCTTAATAGTTCCAAAACTAAGCTAACTACACAAAGATCATCATGTTAAGAGCTTAAAGAGACTAACTACCAACACTATGCATTAGAACTTGAAATGGAAATCAAACTAACATGTTAAGCACTTGAATCTCTACTCTTTAGATTACCAAAACAAATGAATGAACCTAGATAGATCCATGAAAATAAAAGTTTATTGTTTGATCTTCAAGGGTTTGGGAATGAAGGCTCATCAAAATATGGCTACAAGACCATTTTGATTATCTCCATATGACCCAAAAGCTTGGATGGATGAAATGCAAGAATGAGGCTACCTAGCTCAACACTAATGGAAGATGCTCAAAGATGAAAATGCCTATAGTTTAGGTTATAAGCATGCAAAAGGTGTAGATAGAAAGGTTAGAGGAGGGTTCCTTTTATAACCCAATGGTTTGAAGAAGCTTTACATCCTATTACATATGGGATAATAGCAAAGCTAGGTTAGTTATGGATAAGCATGGTTTAGAAGTGGTTGAGTTTACTTTAGGAGAGTTTAATTTTTCCTCTAGTGACTCATGGGAATTGAGGGGGTTTATTAATTAACCAAAGTGATTAATTAATAGGTGTGCAAGCTTATAGAAGCTTTTTAGAGGAATAGTTAGTATGATTTATGTTATGAGAGGATTTTAATCAAATAAATGATGATTTATTGATTAAATAGAAGAGAGAATTAATTAATTAATCTAGATAGAAAGGGGTATTAATTAATGGAAGGTCGTTAATTTTCATCTTTTGAGTGAAGAGAGAGTTAATTAACTAGCGTAATGTGATTAATTAATGGTGATAGAAGAGAAAATGTGTGATATTGACGATATGCCGTAATTTATGGGAAATAGTACAATTAGTGCAATTTACACATTTAAATTACTTGAACCAAATTATAGGTGTCTAAATATAGGTCACAACATACGGTCCCAACCAATGCACTTGGAACTTTCCAGGATGGTGTAAAAACTTGGATTCATACAGAAGAATCATCTGTCCAACTTCAAGCTTCTTGTTCTTAATGTGTCGATCATGTTAGGCCTTTTGTCTTCTAGCTCCAATGAGCTATAGCGCACCTCTCATCCAATTGCATCAATTTTTCTATGCGCTCTTCAAGTGTTTGGTCATCATCAATCCTCTGCGTGCACAATACGCAGGATGGTAACATGAACTCAACTAGTAAAACAACCTCTGCACCAAACACCAATTGAAAGGGTGTTACTTTTTTCATCCTCTTGTAGGTTTTTCTATATGACCAAAGTACAATAGAAACTTTATCATCCCAATCTTTCCTTCCAACATCATAGATCTTTGTTAATGTGTGGCTCAAAATCTTGTTGAAAGCTTCAACATTTCCATTAGCTTATGGGTGATAGGGTGTAGTCTTATGATGTGCTACCATAAAATATGCCAATAATATTCTAACAATTTCATTCAAGAAATGGGTACCCCTATCACTTGTTAAATTCAATGGACATCCATACCTGCTTATGATATTCTCCCAAAGGAACCCTCGTTGTAGTAGCAGCAGTTGTAATCCTTCGTAGCACCGCTCCACCCATCTTGTAAGATAATATATACAAGTAATGATGTAGCATGACCCGATCCTACGCGCTAATGGGGAATAAGGCCCACGAAGTCAATTGACCTTTTTCAAAACGCTACACAGTTTCTATAGACCTCAATGGAATTTCATCTCTATTCCTAAGCTTCCCAAGGTGCTGGCAATGAGCACAACCCTCAACATATTATTGGAAATCCTTGTACAATCTTTCCCACCACAAACCAACCATTAGAATATTGCACATGGTGGCTCACCCTGCATAGTGTCCACCAGTAAATCCCTCCATGAGCTTCCTCCATAATACCCACGTGCTCATGTTCTAGTACACACTAACGCAAAATCTCATCCACCAAGTTTGTATAGATCTCCACCAATCAACATATAAGGCATGACACGAATGGCAAGTTATTTTATTTCTATACTCTTCATTCCATTAGGCGCCACACCTGTTCATAAAAAGACAACAATATCCTCCAAATCAGAGGGTGCATGTTGTAATCAAGAATCAGGTGTGCATCCAAAGATTGTATTTTCAAGTGCTCATGCATCCTCACCTGAATTAATTATTGAAATATGGTCAAGTCCTAAATTACACTTTCTTGGATTTACTACGACTGAAAAGTCAAACTCCTGAAATAAAAAGATCCAACGACATATGTGCCCCTACAAAATAGGCTTGTTTACCAAATACTTAAGTGCCATGTGATCTGTGTAAAATATAAATAGAGTAGCCAACAAGTACTTCCTAAACTTATGCAACACATAAATCATAGACAATGCTTTGCACTCCATTGTTATGTAATTCAAATTAGCTGGAGTTAACTTTCGCTTGCAAAACACAAAGGGTGATCAACAATCCCTTCTCTAGGTTGTGCTAAAACTGCTCCAATTGTCATCCCTGATGCATCAACATACACATGAAAGGGCTTGTCCCAAGAGGGAAAGTGAAAATGGGTACATTGGTAAGCCTCTCCTTCAACGTATCAAAATACACCTGTTGCGCCTTGTCCTAGTGAAATATTCCCTTATGTCTCAATAGTTCTTCCAAAGGCATGGAAATCCTCGGCATAGCCCTTGAAATAATTTCCTCGTAGTAAGTCGTATGCCCCAAAATCCATGCACTACACTTTGATTGGTAGGCTCCTCCAAACCCAAAATAACAACTTTGGCAGGATCCACCAATAAACCTTCCTTACAAATAATATGACCTAGCAATGTGCCAAAAGGAGTAGCAAAGACACATTTCTTAATGTTTAGAGAGATACTTAACTATCTACACCTCTCAAACATCAATCTCAAGTTGTCACAATGATCTTTCACCAATCCATACACTGTCCAATCATCCAGGTAGACTTGTAGAAACTTATGAATAAAGTCTTGAAATTCTTGCACCACAATGCGTGAAAATACAACAAGCACATTCTTAAGTCCAAAGGGCATAACCGTGTAAGAAAAACTTCCCCATTCAGTGGTGAAATTAGTCTTCTCTTGGTCTTATTTTGCAATCCTTACCTGGTGATACCCTAAGAAACCATCTGTGTAAAAGAGTATATCTCACACCCTACCACACCTTCCAAGATTTCCTCGAAAGGCGTTAGAAAAGGATCTAATACACTTGTAACATTCAAATATTTTTAGTCCACACAGATCCTTATCCTCCCATCTTTATTTATACTAATCACCATTGGGCTAACCCATTTAGACTCTTCAATGGCCTCAATGATCCCAGATTCCAACATTTTATCAATCTCTTCTTTCACCTTCACGCATAGATTAGGATTCATCCTATAAGGCCTTTCCTAATTAGGCATGTACCTTCCTTCAACTTAATATGCATCTCTCCTAACGAGTGATGAACCCCTTTTAATTCATGGTACCCACGTGGGAACAAATCCCGAAGTTGTGCAAAGAGCTCAATTATCTTTGAAACCTCTTGGTCCTGCTCTTGACCTTCTTTGTTTTCAAAGGCTTATGGTAAGTACGTGCCTTCTCATCTACATTATCCAAGACTTCACACATACCCTCTATATGATCAACATATAGGTTCTCTACTTCCTCATCATTTATCAGGTACACCATTTTTCCTTTCTCTTTTTCTAGGCAAGCACACTCAAATTGTACTTCATTTGTTTCTTCTTCTTCAAAGCATGCCTCCAAATCAGGTTCCCTATCAAATCTAGGATGAGTTCCTCGCTTTGGCACTATCTCCCAGTAAGGCATTTGACTACCTGTAAAGCTTCATTCACTGATGGTTTAGAAGATAGATACTCAAAAGTATGAATAATACTTGTTGTCAACTCCTGCCAATTTCCTATCTGACAATGTAACTCTAAATAGACATACCATGCACGCGCACAACCTTACAAGGTGGAATAGAAAGTATGTACCCTGAGAGTGATGGGGTAAAGCTTTCGGGCCTTCCATCTAGGATTTCTCATATTCCTGAACGTGGTACAAAGTAGATTCCTTCCCATGATAGTTGCATATATTCAAGGTGCATTCTTCTAGAGAAATCTAATAGAGAACGCAATTATTACTTCACGTCACTCTATAATATTATCCCAATGAGTCATCCACCAATGCACTACTATTCCACACAAGGTATAAATAAGAATATTCCTCCATTTTACTTCACAGTCCACTGGACTTCCATAGCGCACAAAAAGACATCAGGGTTACCTTTTCCCTGTGTAACTTGGTAATTGTCTTCCTCCTAGATGCCTAACCAAGCATGCCTTGATAACTCGAGTCACTATGCCCTTTAATTCTCTCCCAAATAACTCATAAGTCCCATGTGCCCAATTATCACATGCAATGCTAGTCATATCACTCATGGACTGAGCATCATCCCACTGAATGACTCCTTCTCTCGATGGCTCAATAACCTCTGGGTCTTTAATGGTGCACACATAAATTTTATTTATGTCTTCTTCACCCAAAGGATCTACATAAGGTGAAAAACTCCCATCTGTTAGTGGAATAATTACGTGTTCCTTCTTGTTTTCAAAACTAATGTATCCCTTGTTGAAACGTAAATAAACATTATTCGCATAACACTAAGGGCGTCAAGTAATGCTGGAAAACTATCTACCTCGACAAGTGCTAATACTTCAAAATCCCAATGAACTTGGCCCCTTGAATGGTTATGGAAGCATCCTTCAAACTTCGATGGGCGTAGCTTTAGTTCTATTCGCCATGTACAACACATTTGAAGATGGCTGTAATGGTGGTCTCCCCATCTGATTCCATGCATCCAAAGTAAGAACATTGACCTCTACACCTATGTCAATTAGTATGTTGCTCAGATCCATCCATCAACTACCACATTCAACGTGATTTCCTTGTCGTAATCAAGACTATGAGGGGGAAAATTAGCATGTAAGATCTACCTCCTCTCACACCCACTTCTAGTGTGTGATATCTTTTTTCTCAACCACTCTCCTAACAAGGAATGATATTTTCCTAGTGCAGCATCTTACATACCTATTTGACATCATCAATGTCCTTATGAGGGATCTCAAAATTCTTCACATGTTCCAACTTCCGCAATTGCTCCTTCAAGTATTGGATCTCCCCTTGTAAACTCCTAATAACCTCCATAGTCTCCTGGTAAACCTCCTTCTGATAAGTCAGATCAAGGTACTTTCCATGTAATACTTATTATATTATAATGAGAGGCCTCTACTTTGGTATTTCTCTAGCACGTGTAGCTTCTACATGTGTAGTTACTAATACAGTTCTAAATCGAATTAGATGCTACCTGAGGTATGAACATGGGCTCAGTGTGCTTCACACTAACCATTCTCATGCCCTTGTCCTTCTTTTGATTTTGGATCATGTGATCATACAAATCAGGCACTCCTCATACTTATGTTTCTTTCCGCACCACGAGCATTGCAAAAAATATGGGCATTCACGCTTGTAGTGATCCGTAGATCCATAATTGAAACAAGTTCCATAGGGGAATTCACTCCTTCCTCCTCCACGACCACTACGGCCTTTTAATCCTCCAAAAAATTCCCTTCCTCTTCCATCTTCACACCCTTCATGCTAACACCTCTCATTTTTAGAACTATTCATGATGCTAGTATAGTGCACACCAATGTTAATTGCATCATGGATCTAGTCTATCAACCAACAAATTCCTTTATATAATGAGTAGTAGATGTACAAATCTTACAATATTAAGAAAATTATTACGTAGCACGCATTGTAACAACAAGCATCTACTTGGATCATGATCCCCGTGATAGATTTCAAAATCTAACGTCGTGGCGTGTACTGAATTTTGAGGGCAACTATCCTTGGTGTTTCCTTCTACTTCACAATTTGTACACCAAATTCTATTGTGAGTCTCATGTGCTAAATTTGCAGATAATTTTTCAAGTTGCTTTTCCATGGAAGCAATTTGTGCCTCCAAAAGGGAATTACCCTAGTATCAACACTTCTAATGGCCTCATCGTTGAAATTAGCCTCCAAGTCCTCGTGCGGATCTCTGGGTGAAATTCTTATGTGAAATCACTCATCTAAAAGGTGTTATCAAGCCTCCAACAAACCACTTGAATATGTTGAGAGGGATGGATATCATAAGATAACTTCGACAAGAGAGTCTTAAAGTGTGCATCATACTCCCACACACTCTCTCGCCATACCCTATTGAATCTCCTTAAGCGCGTTGATGCTTTTTTTCTCAAATTCAGAATATGAAATTCCTCCAAGAAGGAATCACACAACATGTTATAATCTACTACCATCTTATGTGGGTCATACTTTTGTACCATCTATGTGCACTCCCCTATGATGTAGTTTTAAACTAGATTTCCTTCCACTTCAAGGTAGTGATCCCCTTAGTGTGCCATAGCAATTCACACTTGTGTACATGATCTGTAACATCCTCAACACCTTTATAATCAGAAAATGAAGATACATCTCATAAAATACTTGTTGATGGGGTTGTGGTTCTTGCCCACCATAACCCTAATTCCCTCTTGTGTTTCCTCCATGACCAGATCCACCAACTCCACTAGCTCCAATAGCTTTTGATCCACCGATCCTCCTCCCGTAACAATTAGATGTCATAAAGTGGTGCTACTATGTGTTCCCACCATTTTTCTAAATTGGCTCTAATAGTCTGTGAAGTTGAACTACTTCCAGACATGATACCCATGTTCTATGCACCCATAACTTGTCCAAATGACGTGCCTAGAAGGATACCACCAAACACGGGAAATTTCTACGTGGATATAGATGAACTCGATGAAAATTATATCTACCTCGATGCTACTCACTTACCAACACAATACACCGGACTAGCAATAATTTTCTTATGAATTATAAAACTAAGTGCAAGGATTAGGTCATCAAGTGGGTTCGTGATGAACGCATATGGTTTGTCTCCTTTCTTCATCTGATGAGCTCTCATCAGAAGCCGAGGGGGTTATTCTTCCATATTTTCCAAGATGGGGTAGCATATACTACCCAAGTTCCATGTCCTCCACGTGAACCTCAAATCCTTCCTACAACATTTGCCTCCATACATCCATCTCTCCTATAATCTCACATCATTTCACCAATTCCCTCTCTCGCACTTCATTATACTTGAGCCTTTTTCCTCTCTCTCCACTTCTACCGTAGGATCCGCCATCTCTTACCACACCTACTTCCATGCCCCATGCCTAGTGGGAGTTTAGCTAGCCATAGAAACACTTCTAAACTTAGAGTGATGATCAAGATATTAATGGCTAACGGTAAAGCACGCAAGAAAGATCCTCTCTGGTTCTCATAGAACTCAAACTCAGCAACCTCTAGGAAAGAATAAGTAGAAATTACATACTATAACGTGTAGCTAGTCAACACACCAATCCAAAAACAATCAACAACATGAGTCCAAATCAGATCAACATCATCTAGCCGTTGATAATCTTCTTGGGTCCAAACACAAGCTCAAAAATATGAACTCTTCCTCGATGCATACATTGACAACGATTCATACGCTTTTAATGGAAAAAAAAAAGAACATCTCATATATCTCATGATACAGATGCTCCTCTACCCATGTACATACATCAAACATAGGTCCAGTGTTGAATCTTTGTGAAAACTCATCCTCCATGTTCTTAAGCCAAGTCTCCACGTCACCAAGGTAAAGCATTCTACCATTACACACCATTCTTACAATAGCTTCAAAATAGGTCCCAACAATGGAACCAAGATGTAGTCATTTTTTCCTAACCCTTAAATTCCTAATTTTTCTATCATATCACCTATCCTAACCGGGTGCTCACCCAAAGCACGCGAAGGTGCCAAGACCCTCTTTTATGTGAGATTTGTCAAGAATGTTACCATGAATAATAGAGTAGTGCACAATAGTAAATGCATACATCCTATAACAAGAATAAATAAACTAGACCCAAGCATAGATGAACCATATTATGACTATGAACATCAAGAACAATAAGTAGGAATCAGATCTAAACCATGAACATAATAAAGAACAAAAATATTTAGATCCATGAGCATTGATATTCAAAACAAACACCATTATATTAATCCACCATTGTTACAAAGTAGCCAAATACATCATAAGGACCATAAATGGACTAGATACATCAACAGTAATAACATTCTAACCCTAAAAACACTCTGATCAAGAAGTTTCAACAACATTCTCTCGCATCCCTCGTATCCCCGCTTTTCGTGCAAATCAATACATATATAGAGAAGGGTGGGGACTCACCCTCCACCACCTAGTCATCATTCAAGAGTAGGTCACATGTCAAATGTCATCATGCCCCACCATACTCAAGTACCTTAAGCATGCAAGCTTTCCTTAATGAAAAATAATCTATAACTAACTCTACTTTACAACTCTTAATCCTAGCATAATGATCATATCCTAAAGTAGGCTTTTCTTGGGCTACAAGTATCCATACTTTAACCTTATCCATAACCAAATCTGGCCACATCTCCACGTGTCCTTCATTACAACTCTAACTATGGCCTAAAATGTGGCTAAGTCTCGAGCCTATTCCACCTATGCGCAAACCCTTGTGCCCTCCCCAAAGCTACTTCCGCGCGAGCCTTTCAGGCCTTGTTGTCACACGACAAAACCATTCCCACCTCAGGTACTTAGTCTTATCAGGGGCTTAATAGATACATATGGAGAATTGTAGCATATAGTTTCAAGAATTTTTGTCCCACCATG
Organism: Taxus wallichiana var. yunnanensis; assembly: GCA_018340775.1. NCBI lineage: Eukaryota > Viridiplantae > Streptophyta > Pinopsida > Cupressales > Taxaceae > Taxus > Taxus wallichiana. The sequence goes on from CM031239.1 coordinate 621,738,250, forward strand.
ATCATTCCATAGTTTTTGGGGTTAGATATGGGGCCCAATTTGTGAATCACATGAATAGTGTGATGTGACCAAGCTAGTGGTAAACATGTATAGACTTCATGGTTCAAGAGATTAGCCAAATAACTACATAGATCATGAAACCCGTGCTTGAAAAAATCTTAGAATCCCTCCTCATTCATTTCCTAATATTGTTCATCACCCTAATACCCTCTCCGATGTTTCTATAAGTGAATAAATGGCAAGAAGATAGCCGGGAATCAACTCGGATCCGGGGCTGCCCAAGGATATCATAGAGTCAAATTTTGAGAGAACATGGATTCCCGGATAGGTTCCGGAAGGGAGGGAGAATGGTGGGGAAGGATGGTGCATCAAAATTTTTGGGAGAATGGATGAGGGAAGCACATATGATCTCGTCTCTCTTATAAATGAAGATGTGTTTCTTATGGTGAAGAAGACAATGATAGGAGACTTTGAGGGTGGGGTAGGAGGAGTGAGCATGGGTGAAATCATGTCGAAGCATAAAGTGAAGGTCCTTGCATTCCTCATCATACCAATTATTCATGGGACAAGATTTGGTAATATTAGGTTGATGAGAAATGGAAATGGGTTGAGTAGAGATAGGTAAGTACTTGAGGGTCATACCCAAATGATGGATGATATGCGGATGTACTTGGTGGCAACAAAATCAAGAGAGAAGAACTGGGCCTCAAATGGGAGTAATCTGGTGGATATGGAAAGAAAAGGTGTTGGGGTCTCATTTATTAAACCATAAGGTAGAGGTGGGTTCGAATGTGTACAACAACAAGAGGGGGAATATCATCCCATAGAGAAAAGGAAAGAACAACATGGTCCACAAGGTAAATGTAGAAACAAATAAGTGACAAATGAAAGACAATCGGTTCTAGATAGACATGACATAATCCACCACACTTGCACCTCCTCCATGAGGTCTACATGTGAAAAAGAGAGAAATAAGGAAGTGGGGAGCCCGTTAAGAATCGGCTACTCATGACACCCCTAACTATAGAAGGTGTCAAACATAGGTTGTGGAAGGCCCCAAATCATCATCGACATCTTATAAATCCCTAATAACTCTTAATATATCATTTGGGTATAGAACCCATCCTCCGAACGGTCATGGAGATGGATATGGAGGGATCTCGGTATGTGCATTAAAGTCACCTAGAAGAATAACTTCCCAACAAACTAACACTGGGTGATACTAGTGTGAAGATATATAAAAGGGTCACCATCTAGGACATTATAGATAACATATGACGAGAAAGTAGGAGAGAAGTAGAAATATGCAATATATATATATATCCCTAGGGAGGGGGTCATTTCTAATCCGAGTCCACATGAATCGAGAAAACTCAACCATGACAACCACCAAAATCATGCTCTAGAGAGAATATCTAATCGACAAGCTACACCACTTGAACCCATCACACCTCCCAAACTCCTTGTCTCCTATCTACAAGCTGAAAACCATTGATACCCCGTGAAATCTAGGAGATGCCGCATAATGCTAGAGTAAGTCTTGGTGACAAAACAATGTCCGAAGGCCTAAGAGCATCATACATTAGAACAAGAGATAACTATAATAATCCATTACCATTCCAAAGAACTAATGAAGATCCATGTGCCAAGTTACCTCTCCCCATGGGCCTTCATTTAGAGGTCCTGTGCTGAGATTCCCAACATGTAGGAAAATATTCCTTGATTACATATATGAGGTTCCAAATAATTACACATTTCCTTTCCTATCATATTGCCATAATTAACTCTCTCAAGCGTTTGAGCTCCACCACCTATGATTTGGTGAGATCCTCATCAAGGAAGATCTTACATGGAAGAGAGAATAATAATTTTCTATCTCTAAGGACCCTAAGTTGATCAACTATCGACCAAAATGAAGAAAATGGGTTGAATTGGATCTTAGCCATGCTTTTTTGAGAGTTGTGTCGTAGATCCCCATGTTATCCTTGAGGAATTTGGTCCCAACAACCATGGGGTCTCTCGGGAGGATATAGGGAGGAGGAACCCCCTCACCTTGAGGTTCAATTTGTTCCTCCATGAGTTTGGCCTCCACAACTTCCTCAATTTCCGCTATGGGAGGGGGTGCTATATCCTTTCCTTTAACCACATGTGCCCATGAGATCTCGATGTGAGTTTCATTTCTTGTTTAAAGGTGGCTTTTTGGGTTTTGATCCTCCCGCTTGTTTTTAAGGTTGAGCATTTTTGCATGTAAAGTGTCCTTAGGAGGGTGGAGGGATTCTTGCACCATGTTTTCATTAAGTAGTTTCTTTAGTGAAATATATTTACATCAAAAGGAATTACCCCTATGAGAAAGATCCTCCCCACCGCCACTGACCGACACACGCCATTGGATTAGAGGGACACCGATGAAAATAATCTCAGCCATCCATTGTCCATAGAAAAGGTTAGAGTGCACGTGGCATAGGTTCTCGAAGCGTAAAAGTAAACACATCCTAATCCTCAATCTTCTTCTTCTCGCATACAACAAAGAAAACAACAACAAGAAATAGTTTCCTCTTAGAGATCGCTTTTTTAATATTGGTAAATAGTTTTTGAAAGGGACTATACCCTTGTGTACAAAAGGAGGCCTAAAAGCCCTGAATAAGAGAGAGGAGCAGAGAAGTCAGATCAAAGCACAAAAGTTACAAAGAAAGAACACCGAAGCCTAGAAACAAGAACACAAACGAGACTTAACAAAGCAAAACAACGGCAACAAACAAAGAGTTTACGGCCCAAGAAGCAAGAGTAAAACTGGACTACTTCTTGGCCGCTTGATCAATACTCATCTTTACTTTTTCCAAGCATGATACATACCCCAGCGTGGTCATATGAGCAAGATCCGTCTTATCGAGCTCCTCTCGGTTCTTTTACTCTCTTTCTCATTGCCCCAAAGAGTAATCGGGACACCCGAGATGCGAAACACTTCTTGCATGACCTTCGATGAATTCCTCTATGGCCCTGAATGCTGCAATATTATACTCATGCCTAGTCTTCGTTTTCCCAAGGCGGGAGTCTAGGGAGGTCAGTTTTTTGTATATTTCATCAAGTTGGCTATGCCAATGCCCTTCTCCTCAATGCTTTTTTGCCTTTTTGCTTAGCAAGATTATTTACCTCATCCTTCAGCAATTTAAGCTCAGCCTCTAAGGCCTCCAATCTTCTAGAAGGGTTATCCGTTGGTGCCGCCTGGGGACTGGCACTACTAATGTTCAGCAGATCACGAGCAATGTCATCCAAAGGTTCATCCCCCTCAGCAGTAGACTCAAGGTTGAGTCTCCTAGAAGCCCTGGTGACACGTTTAGAAGTAGAGACAGTGTGGGTGGCAGGGGCAGCAGCAGGAGGAAAAGAAGGAGAAGCATGAGCAGCCTGCATGGGGGCATCAGCACCGGAGGCGGGGGCAGCAGCAGGGACAGCAGGGGAGACAGGACTGGCAGCAACGGAGCCCAACAAAGCCAAAGGCCGGAGAGGAAGGGAGACCGGGGAATTTGATAAGGCAGTGCTTGTGAATAAGCAGAATAAGCCCTTGGTGAAGGGGAACCGCCCGGGTATGCTTCTGGAACTCCAAAATGGAGCGCTCAAGAGAGTTTAACAGATAGTGGGGGAAGCAAACCAACCTACTCCTACGAAAGTGATTCAAAAAGACAAGGTGCTTGGCAGGGACAGTAACAAACCTGCCTTCCAAGGATATGTAGCGAATCATCATGCGGGTGACTTCATCATACGGAGAAGGAATTGAATTAACAAGCAGACCCGCGGTGTTGAATATAAGCTTCTCCTCCTCCTCCACAAATCTTCTCTCTTCAGCCTCTTTGATAACCCTCTTGTTGAAGAAGCGGTATCCTGCCGAGCCGCCGCCGCTTGGCTATGAGTTCGTCATTAATAAGAATCTTCCGCCTCCATAGTCGACCATCCTCTCATTCCACTCCTTGGCAAAGCGAACAGAGATGCTTTGATCATGCCCCCTTGCACTCTCTCCACAAAGTTGGTGAATCCGCCAATACTAAGAATGTTCCGAGCTCAAGTGTTATCTTTCCAAATGTGGTCAGAGTGACACGGCTCAATTTGGCAGGAGGCCCTCCCATCTTCACAAGGATGTGCTGGTACAACAACTTTCAAAATACCTTTGGGCGTTGAGAGTGGTTCGTTTCTCACTGCTATGGTCGCATAAAAATGGGAATCCTGGCCGTTGCTCCTCCCACGAACGGTGTGAGGATTGCTGATCCGAGTCTGCGCGTGAAGTCGCATGAAAACCCTTATCCCACAACTTTCACCTTGTAGTTATCTTCGGTTTTCGCGGAGCTTGGCAACCGAATATCAACAACTATTGTACTTCCTGCGTGCTTGAAAACCCTTATCCTCTTAGAGATCGTTGAACCCGCCTAGATACATATAAAAGTATAGATCAACCAATTTGTATATATAGTAAAATGAGTAGATATTAGGTTAGATTTATCTCTATTTGCAGGTATGATTTAACCCATAATGGTGCTGATTTTAGGATGGCTATTAGCGAGAGCTCTGTTTAGTACAGATTCCCGTGACATTCTCTCGTAACCCATTCCCCCAATCTTGAAGATTTACTAAGTATCTGACCCGTGGTGTCGGTTCGGCTTTAGATTTGGATATAGAGGCTTGGAAGTGGCTAAGTTTTTGTTGTTTAGAGATCTTTTAAAGCCAAGTACCCTAAATATTTGAGAAATTAATGAGTTGTGTGACTAAATATATTGTTTGTAGTAACTTATAAATGGTGTTTCCTTCTGTTTTGCTATGCACTAGAAATTCTTAGGTTAACCCTAATTATTTGTGAGTAAGTACATAACAAGTTGTGAATAGAGTATTCTATTGTTTTTCACATTTGGTCAAAATGATTTGAGAATGTACGTCACACTAGCATTTAATTATTATAGTGTAATGTATTATTCTGAAATAACGTGCGGTGCACTTTAAATTCACTAATATATCATTTACATTTGTAGGACTATATATAGGGTTTCATAATTTGCCATCTTGAAGGGTTTTTTCCCCGATGTTGTGAGGCGTGGTCAAAATTTCAAAACAAACTTTTACTCAAGCCAGGTATGTTCTGTTTGTTTAATTAGCTTTCATTTTTTGTTTTCAAATGTATTTTATTTATGTGGCATAAATTTCCACAAAATTAACCAAAAAATGATTTCCCCAATTATTAGTTTTTAATGAAAGAATCCATCGGGGTTTCATATTAAATGCACACAAGATTATTAGATTTTTCAAAATACATGTCTTACTTGTTTCCATGTTTTTCTCCCAGACACATTTTATTATTTCTAAAGCTTTTCGTAATAGCCTATGTTGAATTTTTTCTCTGACAAGCTATCTTACTCATCATTAGAAGCTCAACATCCCCTAGAAGAGTACTAACAACTTAGCAAAGTGTTTGAAAAGAGGTGACATGAGTCCGAGTTAAGGAATTGTGTTGCTGGTAAAAGGTACAAAGAAAAAATCTTCAAATATAATTGTTACATAGTTTGTACCAATAGTTTGACAAAATGCTCTGAAAAAAATTCCTCAAATACAAATTGTTATTTGCAAATTGTTTGATAAAATGTTGTAGACTAGTATGCAGATGTTAGTAGTAATTAGCTTACGGGGAGAAGAAACTTATATAATAGAAAATTAAAACAAAAGAAAAAGTGCTCAGATGAAATTAAATAATGAATGGACTGAAATATGTATGGTGTTTGCACATCAAGAAATCGAGACTTATATGAGATGAAATGCAAAAAAATTCTGCATGGTGGAATCCAATCTAAGTTATGAACAACATCTACAAAAAGCTTACATAAAGAGGAAATCAAATAGAAGGCAAAACTATATCATGTGATCGAAAATGGTTCCCATCTTCATAGATGTGATCTGCAAACACGTAGATGAACAAAATCTATAAATGATTTGGAAGAGATATTGAATATATGTTTGAAATAAAAAGACAAGTAATTAAGTATCTATTTAGCCAAGTTCAATCAGCTTATAGGAGAAGAAACCTATAAAATAGAAAAGAAAAGAAAAAGTGCTCAGATCAAACTAAATAACTAATGGATTTAAATGAAGTTTGTACATCAAGAAATCAAGAGCTATATGAGAGGAAATGTATAAGGTAATTCTGCATGGCAGAATCCAATCCAAGTTATGAACAAAATAAAAAATGCTTATATAGAGAAGAAATCAAATGGAAGGCAAGACTATTTTGTCTGATCAAAAACATTTCCCATCTACATAGATGTGATCTGTCAAACATGTAGATAAACAACATCTAAAAATGATTTGGAAGAGCAGTTAAATATATATGATTGAAGGAAAAGACAAATCTTGATCCTTTGGAGACATTAAGCATATTTTGGCATTCGAGTGTATGAATTTCTTCTACTTAGTGCTAAGAACTAAGTGGTATCCATTCTACCAAATTTAAAAGGATTGTGGTCTATTTAATATGGATGATGGTAAGTAAAGCACATTGTCATGCCATTTGTGAAGGTGTAAATACCATGAAATACCAAAACAAAGAGCGAAAACAAACAAGTACTTCCTTATTGGACTTGAGTGAAATATACATCCACATCTTAGAAGTGGACCTTGAACTTAAAATGTTTGAAATCAAAATAGATCACTTAAACAAAGAATTAAACTGATAGACTATAGCATAGATCATATAATTCACCGACCCCTTCTTCAACACCTCTCTTCCTCTTCCATTGTTTTAGATCCCCTAGTTTCACATCATTGATGAATCCCCTTCAACTTTTCCATCACATATTTCACGTGTGTGGATCGATACCATGAAAGGAACAATAACTAGATCATACCAAGCCAAGAACATAGATGCTAATCAAACACCATGATCAATAAGATGAAAGTAATTCACTAGAATAACTTTACATAAAACCTTGTAAACAAATGAGCAACAATATCATATATTATTATGGAACTCAATGCAATACATTGAGAATGGGCCTTGCTTAAATAGGCAAGGAATAACAATTTAAGAACCATTCAAGGTCATAGATCAAGCCATAAATCAAGGAAATAACTAGTCATCAAAGAACTAGTCAAGACCATAGATTTAGGAGAGAACTAGACATCAAGGATCTAGTCAATACCATAGATTAAGGAAAGAACTATACCTAACAACTAGATAATATCTCCTAATATCTAAATAAGATAAAATAAATATCCACACACATAAGTGGGTGAGGATAAATACAATAAAGGTAAATAAAGTACCTAGGTGAACATGAGCTAAGGTAAATACCTACTCTAACACCCCCTCAAGTGAAGCTAGGGGCAAAAATAGATGTGGCATGTCCACAGTATGAGTCCCAGCAACTAGGCCTGATGAGGTACTCATGTACAATAATTGGGAAAAAAAGGGACACCGCAAGGTACCCAAAACCAATAACAACAAAGTAAAAGAGAGTAAAAACTGCTCCAAGGCATCCCAAGAAGCTTGGCTCAAAAAACTCGTACAATGCTAAAGAAGTTTGGTCTGAATCCACTGCTTGATCATAGAACTCAAAAACAACTGACACTAGGCTTCACCAAAATAGCTCCATACAAGGAGACTGTCAACGGAGTGATGTCGAAAGTGTAAAAACACCAAACATAATTCGACCAACTGCTGTAAATAGGTGTGCCACGATCCAAGAACAATAACCAAAGCAACAAGGCAAGGACACAAACTCCAGAGTGTCACGATCCAAGAAAAGCCAAGGTAACAAGGCAAGGACACGAAACCTAAAGAAGTAGGATCAACACCACACCCTCCCATACTGCTGAATGGGTGGAGTGACGCTACAAATCTATATGAGTTGCCCAAAATCAACTACTCGAACACTGACAAAATAACACTGGACTTCACCAGAATAGATCCCCCACAAGAGATACTATCAACATGCCAAAAGTGTCGAAAATACAAATACAAAATCTCTCAACAAACAAGAGAGATACACTACACCTGCTAAAGAAAAATGCTCAAAACAAGAAGCATCACAATGCAAAAGGTATAGAAAGTGGAGCAAGAGGCCGAATGGTGGAGGAGCCATGCCTGTAGAGTCCTCTCAACGAATGCCTATGTCGCCTCCACGAGTGATCAGATATCCACCCCAAATCAACACGGATGGATGAAGAAGATGCCTGCATATGACTTGGTGCAAAATGTACAATGGGTGCATGCAAAATAACATCAAAATGTGTGTCAGGTTGATCATGTCTGAAAATTGAAATCTCAGGTTTCTCAAGCCTGAGTGAAGATGTAGAACTCATGTGTTGCTCAGGATCCTCAGAAAGAGTCGAGTGAACAAAAAAGGAGCTCTGTCAATGTGTGATCCCAATGAAGTATCTGCTTTCGAAAACCAATGTCATGACGAGAATTCCACTTCACATGTGGAATAGAGGAAATAATACCCTGTGAATGTCGCACAAAGACTCGCTAGTGAGACCCATAGAACGGGGCATGCGAGAACCGAATGCAAAGTGGTATGCTTCCCAAAAAATCTATGCAATCGAAAGAAGTAGGATACACAACATGTGGTACTGTAATAGGCACAGATGTGGAAGAGCATGCAGTAACAAGCCTCACAGGTTTAGAAGCATCAAAAGTGGGTTTAGGCTCAAAGACTGGAAGATCAATGTCAGTGGGTACAAGAGCAACAACTGCAAGTGGACTAGGAGCATGGATATGGTTGTCCACAATATGATGGTGATGTTGTAGGCTAGCAAGTTTTTTCTATAGGGAGTGTATTATTGTATCCTTATCATGAATGAGTTATTGCAGAAGAGAATTTCGCTTCTTGAGAGATCTATTTTCTTCCAAACATTTTACAATATCCTCTTGTAGTCCACATACTTCATAGAAAAGTATATCATTCTCGTAATCCATGATAGGTACAAAGCGTAACTCCACAAAAATTTAGGACGTCGGCTCAACTCGAAATTACATCCATAATTGATTACAACACTCCTCCATATTTGGCACTTTATAATTATAGTGCAAGTCACAAAATAAATAACTCCAATGAAAAGAACATGAAAAAAACAAGTACTTTTGTAAAAATGGCACTCAAAACCAAGTTATCGATCAAAAGAACAAATTTTTTAATATTTTGCTCTGTTAT